>JAVKPL010013173.1:0-72116 GCA_032173675.1 Gastrolobium villosum | reverse complement strand
ATAAAAATTTTGGTCCTAGAAACATTATTATCCAAAATGGTATTCAAGACAAGGCAAACCTTGAGTGTGGAGGCTGGGTATATTCTGGCATATGGTGTTCGAGTTCGAGCCTTTGGCACAATTGACATAATAGGGGATTTAAGAGGAAAGTTTTTACTTTTTAGAAGAGTTGGGTCCTCCCTTAGTATTGATGAGGAAACTTTAGAAGGTATGCTCCTCATGTAAGCCTTTGCAAGCTCTACAGCTGAAGCAACATATGGGGTGACCCTTTGTCCGCAAGTCAACATTGGTTCTGAGGGATCCATTTGTTTCTTCTTCTCTTCTTCCCTGACAGGTGCATCCACAGTTCTTGAACGAATAAGTGCTTTCAAATGATCTATCTCAGATCTGTGGATAATCGACAATGACCATGTAAAGAATCAACAAAATAAATATTTATGCCAAGAGGCATATTATTATCAAAGAACTCAGACTAGAATGAACTAGATATGGAAAATTATTCAAATGCTAAGAGCAAATATATATTCAACAACAAAATAACAAAAGCAATAATTCCTCATGCACATGATACAAAACTTGCCTGGAGAAAGTCTTCTGCATTAATAGTTTCTCAAGCTCGGTTATTCCACCTTCTTCATTAGAGCAATTAATTCCCACAAGAAATTAGTTGGAAAGAATATGCAATTGAAAAAGAGAGAGAGAGAGAGAGCGCTATCAATTAGAAACCCAAAACAAAACAGTCCTTATATTATATTATATTGAAAAAGAGTAACAAAAATATTTAAAACAAAAAGTAGAGTAACTAACTAACCTGAAGGAGGTGGAGGAAGTCGCTTACGGAAAAGAGAGGAGAAGAGAGAGTGGAGAGAGTGAGCGCCGTAAGTCATGAGCCCGTGGGCATCATCAACCAGCTTCCACAACCAACCATTCTTCCTGTTACGGTTTCTCAGATGATCATATGGCGTCGTTTCGTGGTTCCTACGGAAGGGGCGTTTGTTGAACTTTCCTCCGCTTCCTAACCCTGCTGTTGCTGTTGCTGTTGCATACTTCTCATTCTCTTCCATCGCCATTTGAAAAAGTACAAATAAGGGTTTAATCCTAGAGAGAAATATAATTAAACAGTTGAGTAATATAATATTTATAGAAGAAAAGGTTATATTTACAACCTATTTTCATTTACAATCTTTTACAATTATATCTTTGATTTGCGATTGATTCTTTTGATTTGCGATTGATTGTTTTATTGAGATATGATTGTAAAAGATTATAATTTTTACAATCATATTCATTAATCATTATAATTTTTAGGAAAAAAATTTATATTAAAATTGATTGTCATTGTGATTTTTCTACAAGACATATCAAATCTTACTCAATATACAAGCACGATTTGATTTTTCCATGTGATGATTTCCAATATCAATATATAATAATGTTTAATTAATCACAAGGATTGAAGGATATTATAAAAATGGGATAAGATATTTAAAATAATAATTATAATAATTTATCCAAAAATTCTTAAACCAAAAAAATCTAAAGAGTAGATGTTATTAGAAAATCATTCCAACAATTATATATGATATAACTTATCCGACTTAAATAATATCAAGTATTTCAATTCTTCAAACAAACAGATACAAAATTAAAATAAAAACCGGTCATGAAACAGGTATAATTGACGATAGATTTGGCAAATTTTTTTTTTTTTGATAAACAAATTTGGAAATTTTAAATACGTAAAAATTTAAAAATATTATTATAAAAAAAATATTTATAGTGTTAATTATTATTTAATTTTAATAAAATTAAATTACAATTATTGTAAAAATAATATATATAATTGTAGATTTATAATTTTAATAGTTAGATATTAATTACAGTGAAATCATAAAAGGGGAAGGGAAAATTTGGGCCACTCATGTAAGAGCCTCAGTTTTATAATATAATACAATATTTATAAGGGAAAAGTTATACTTACAACCCATTTTCTTTTACAATCTCTTACAACCATATTTTTGATTTGCAATTGATTCTTTGATTTGCGATTGATTGACAAAAATCAACGATCAAGATATGGTTGTAAAAGATTGTAAACGAAAATAGGTTATGGGTTCGCTTTTTTTTGCAGTTACTGCAAATAAGTTATCTGTAGTAAGCCCAATACGACGTCGTTTTAGGGCGAAAATCATGGTGTTTTTGAAATTTTAATTTATTTCAGGGTTATAATAGTCTTTATATTAATAATTTTTTAAGATTTCAATACCAAAACGATGTCGTTTTGAGAATAAATGCAGATAACTTATCTGCATTAACTGCAGAAATATTTTCCCCATAGGTTATAAGTATAATCTTCCCTATTTATAATTACTTAAATACTATAATTATTCATGAATAATTATAATTTTTTGAAAAAAAATTTATATTAAAATTGATTGGCATTATGATTTTTCTACAAGACATATCAAATGTTACTCAATATACAAGCATGATTTTTTCCTATGATGATTTCCAATATCAATATATAATAATGTTTAATTACAAGGATGGAAGGATATTATAAAATTGGGATAAAATATTTAAAATAATGATTTATCTAATAAAAAATATTTGTATTTTCAAAAGATGATAAATGTAAAAAAATCAAGTACAATAATTCTTCCCAAGAATTCAAAATTATAGCCACCAAAAATATCCAAAGAGTAGATGTTATTAGAAAATCGGGATAAGATATTGTAACAACCAAGTAAGGTTACTACCATGTTACTACCAATCAATTTTACCGTTAGAATGGTTTTTTGATCCGACGATCCTGATTTGATCTATATATAGCCTCTCTCGTCCTTTCTATCTCTTCCCTTCTTTCTGATTGTAGTCTCTGCCGCAATAATTCTTCCTAAGAATTCAAAATTATCGCCACCAAAAATATCCAAAGAGTAGATGTTATTAGAAAATCATCCCAAAATTATATATGATATAACTTATCCAACTTAAATAATATCAAATATTTCAATTCTTCAAACAAACAGATACAAAATAAAAATAAAAACCGGTCATGAAACAAGTATAATTGATGATAGATTTGGCAATTTTAAATACGTAAAAAATTAAAAATATTATTATAAATAAAAATATATTTATAGTGTTAATCATTATTTAATAAAATTAAATAAATGTTATTAAAAAAAATAATATTAATAATAATAATTGTTTATTTATAATTTATATAGATAGATATTAATTATAGTGAAATCATAAAAGTGGAAGGGAAAAATTTGGGCCACTCATGTAAGAGCCTCAGTCTCACTACACTTAGCGGGACTATCAGGTGTCATTAATTTAGATCAATAATTAATTTTGAAATTAATATAATTTGAATTTATTTTATTTTTAGTATATTTCGGTATAAAAAATAAGAATATTATTTTTTCACCTTTTACAACCACAAAAAAGTAAAACAAGCATGTATTTTTTTTTCTTTGGTTTATTATGGATTTACATGTTTTAAGGAAAAAAATATAAACGATGAAATTTAGTGTTATTTCGACTTTTGTTATTCGATGTAATGCAATACCCTTCTTTAAAAATAATTTTTGAATAATTACTCTCTCTTTTTTGGCAAGGTGAATAATTACTTTTGAATATAATATAATTATCCTCAAGACAAACAGTTTAATTAGTCCATTAGCATTATTATAGGATTTGATATGCTTACATAATTATATTTATTATAATAATCTATTTTAAACAACTTAATTATTAAAATGTCATCTATTATTGTGTAAATCCTACGAACTATTACTCCTTGATAGTATTGAAATACAAGATTGTTCCAACTGTATATTATTCTCATTTTGGTTAAATCATTTATATTATCCAAAAGTGTTCCTAACAATTGCTACAATGATTCTTCATAACATAGACTATCAAAATATAGTTTATAATTATTATCTAGGGGAATATGTCTCTCCAGGAGACATTTTGTCTTGTACAAAGACACTGAAAAACGTGTCATGTCTTTTAAAAAAAATGGTGAACCGCACATAAAAATATTTGTGCAAAAGACAAAATGTTACTTTAGTTACAGGAGACATATTGCCCTACTATCTATAGGGTTTTATGTTTATTATGTTGTAGGAAAAGTGATTGTGTAATGTTATAGAGATTCGTTTTGCCTTTTGCGTGCCATATTTTTTTTATTTTTTTATTTTAAAATGTGTGGGCCCCACAAAATGTTGTGTGTGTAGGAAAGTTTGTTGTGTTATGTTAAAGGATAAAATGAAAACCTTTATCTATATAGTTTACAACAATTACATTGGTAGTTTACAGTTATCCTTTTTGGTTTACCTATATGGGCCCAGAGAAACGGAATTAAACCCTATGTTCATCGCTTTTTTTTTTGGGTACATAAAAGGGCCTAAGCCCAAGAAGCAAACAAAATTAAGAAACTAAAGAGGCAGGAGGCCTACCAATGGAAGAAACATCAGCTAAAAGCAAAAAAGAAATGTCACTTGGTGGCACATGAAACAACAAAGCATCTACATCATCCCCTTTGTCTGGAATGAAATTGGCCAACCAGTCCGCACACATGTTGCCTTCTCTGTAAAATATGACTGAGCTTAATGTTCCAATCTTTTTTGATCCAAGTCCGTATGCGGGAGACAAGTTGACTCTCACGGACTGCTATACCAGAGCTGGATAGCAAAGTGATTGCACAAAAGAAATCACTTTCCAATTCAATATTACGAAATCCTTCCTTCCATGCCAATTCTAGACCACGAAGGATTCCCCAAAGCTCCGCTTTATAAGAAGAACATTTACCTAACTTATAAGCAAAGCCATTTAGCCATCTACCACTTGCATCACGCAAAACTCCACCACAGGCAGCAAGGCCAGGATTACCACGGGAGGCTCCGTCAATATTAATTTTAATGTAACCATCCTCAGGAAAGCTCTAGAAAACAGTAACCATAGTACTTCTAATACCCAGCCTCTGGTTATTCAAAACGGTAAATGCATCATCATTCTCCTTAGCTAACGTACAAATAGTTTGTTCCCTAAAATTCCAGCTAGGGATGGGAATTCCATGACATAATTCATTACGCCACTGCCAGTGTTTCCAGCAAGCAATAAAGAAGACCGACAACCAGTTGTTGGAACCATTCAACATAGTCCAACCTATCAAATTAGACTTAATCCACACCTCAAAATTATCCTCAAAAAATCGAGTGGCCAAAAAGGATGGAACCAGATTATTCCAAATCAATTTAACCTCATGACAGTCTCTCATAGAATGCAGAATCGAATCACTAGCAGCCTTACAAACTGGACACAAATCCGAAGACCCTCCCCACCTAGCAATAGTATCCATTGTTAATATATTCTACCACGCAAAATTTTCCACATTAAAATCTTCACCTTCTGAGGGCCATTCCATTTCCATAAAATTGACCATAACTCTTGCCTTTTGTCCCTATTTGCTCCTCTGTTGAGAAGGAAATCATATAACTGTCTGATCGAAACCGAATGAGAGCTAATAAACTTCCAATATTTTCTATCTGGACCATCATCAACACAAGGGGGTAAGATATTCTGCAAAATACTGATAGCATTGGGACTAAGCCAGTTCTTCAAAGCCATTTAGTTCCAGCAACCATCAGATGAAGTCATATCAGCCACCTTCTTATTGAGATCAATATCAGGAGTATTAGGGAGAGTCATATCCTGAAGTAAGCTAGCACCATCGATCCAATAATCTATCTAGAAATTAATATCCTTACCATCACCCAAACTCCAGCCAAGAAACTCATCCAGAGAACACCACATTCTACACATATTCCTCCATAAAATCGAATCTCCACTTTTTTGCACAAAACAAAGAGATCCTCTATTATCTGCTGCATATTTGGCTTTAAGAACCTGAATCCAAAGCTGGCCTTTATCATTGAAAACTTCCCGGACCCTCTTAGCCATAAACGCATCATTCATCAATTCCAGCTTCTTAAACCCCAGACCTCCAGCACTCTTAGGCAAGGTAATAGTCTTCCAATTTATTAAATGATTCCTATGAATTCCATCATGGTCACCCCAAATGAAGTCCCGTTGAATTCTTTCAATTTCTTTACAGAAAGCAGAAGGGATTTTAGTACTTTGCATTTGAAAATAAGGCATGGCTGACATAACAGAATTGGCCAAGGTGATTCTGCCCGCTTGGGATAAGCAAACCTGATTCCAGTTGTTAAGTTTTGATCTTACCTTATCTATAATACCAGCATAAAGATCCTTTTACACTCTACCATGTTGCATCATAGAACCAAGGTATCGACCAACATTATGTACTTTTTGAAACCACTCAGATGCACAATATCAGTAATCAGGTTCTCATGAGTATTTTTTGAGAAGAAAATAGAGGTTTTATCCACATTAAGCTTGAGACCTGAAGCCTCCTCAAAGATGCTCAGGCACTTCAGCAGCACATTCAACTGATCCATCGAAGCTTCCATAAAGACCATGAGGTCATCAGCAAGCGCTAAGTGAGAGATATGAGGGCCTGCTTTACCAGCTCGCATGGGTTTCCAGAGACCTCCATTGATTGTTGTTGATATAATATGGGACAATTTCTCCATAGCAATAACAAAAAGATATGGAGACAGGGGGTCCCCTTGACGAATTCCTCTAGTGGGATTGAATTCACCATTTTTACCACCATTCCAAACCACATTAAACTTGGAAGATTTCATACAGCACATAACTAGATTAATGAACTGACTAGGCAAATCAACTTCTTCCATAGAATGCTGCAGAAAATCCCAACTTAGGCTGCCATAAGCTTTAACTAGATTGATTTTAATAGCTATGTAAGCTTTCGTTCCTTTCATTTTGTGTATTGAATGAATCATTTTATAAGAACCCGCACCGTTAATTGAGGTAATTAGTGAATTAATTATGATAATTAGGAAACGATTCCATAATGGACCTTAATAATTATTATTGGGCTTAAATAATTATATTGAGTGAGTGAAAATGGTGAAAGTAGTTTTTCGGAAGAAAAGCGCAGATACCGGTTCTGCTACCCGGTATAAATGCGTACCGGAAAAGTATCCTGGAAAATTATGAAGAGTGCATGATAATTACTAGAATATTATTTAGGACTTATAAAACGAGTTTCAGGTCAAAATAATGTGATATGATGCCAGAGCTGATACTGGCTATGGAAAAGCGCGTACCGGAAAGGTGCTCCGAAAAATAAAATAAAAATATGAAAAATCTTAGAAAAATGTGTAGGTCTAGATTCCAAAGTTTGGGATCAAGATCTTTTGCGTAGCTATTAAGGCTAATACTGCGCGTTATGGCTTAAATGCCTATTTATACACACACTAAGGGCACAAAACCCTAAATAACTTCCTGCCTACGTGACTTGAGAGGGGGTGGCTGACCAGAATGTTGTTCATTAGCTTCTTCACCTTCTCTTGAGCAAAGTTGTCACCTTTGTGCATTGATTCCTCATCTTTGAGCTTGTAAACACTTGGGTGTGTGGGAGAATCACCTTTGGAGGGGAGTGAGGGTCTGTGTGCTGGGTTCATGCTACTGCATGAGTCAGTTTTTGAGAGCTGAGTTTGGAGCTTGGGTGATGAGTGTAAGAACACGCACCGCTAATTAAGGTAATTAGTGAATTAATCATGATAATTACTAGAATATTATGTAGGACTTGTAAAACAAGTTTCAAGTCAAAATGACGTAATCTGATGCCAGAACTGATACTGGCTATGGAAAAGCGCGTACCGGAAAGGTGCTCCGAAAAATAAAATAAAAATATGACAAATCTTAGAAAAATGCGTAGGTCTAGAATCCGAAGTTTGAGATCAAGATCTTTTACTTTGCTATTAAGGCTAATACTGCGCGGTTAGTGCTTGGGCCTATAAATAGACCCACTTAGCACAAAACCCTAGGCAGCATATTGATCATACGTGAGTCTTTGGTGGCTGAAGGGAGCATTCACTGTTTCATTGCTCTCCTTCACCATTCTTGAGCCTTGGATCAATTCCTCTTTGTTTCTTCCTCTCTTCTTCTTACAAACACATAGTAGGGTGGGTTGTGAGGGTGTGAGGAGGTGCTTGCTGCACACTCAGCCACTGTTGAGTGTATTCTTGAGGGTTGGTTGTAGTGTGAGTTGTGTGAGTGGGAGTTGTGTGTGTTTCCTTGGTAGTGGAAGCTCCAAGAAGCAACCTTTGGGTAGAAAGACCAAGTCTTGTGCACCATTTTCGTGCACCCTTTGTTGGCCTGAGTTGAGGAGCTTGTGGAGAGCTCCAAGAGCTTCATACCTCTGTCCATTTCTGCCTTAAGCCTTGGGATAAGTTATCTCACCATGATCATGAGTTTATCTTGCTTAAAGGTGGTGTCTTGGCATGTAAAAAGTTAAAATGAAGTAACCAACACCTAAATGAACTTGTATATGCTTAAAGATGCATGCTTTAACGTGTACATGTGTTAAAAGTTGGATCTTTGGGATGGATATTCACGAAATGCAGAAACTGCATTCTGTCGTGAGATATCCGGATATTTGTCGAACAGATATCCGGATATCAGTATCCGGATATGGTATCCGGATATTGATATCCGGATATGGGATCTGGGTATCCGGATATGACATATCCGGATATGTCCAGTGTGATATCCGGATATGGCATATCCGGATATGTTCTTCAAGATATCCGGATATCCTGGGTTCTGCGCAGACAGTAGCTTTACTGTATGAACAGTAAGCTATGGGGTGTGTGTGTGGACCCTAGTTAAAGGAAGTTGAACTTCTGTAATTAATAAACTAAGTCAGAATCACATGATTAAGGGCTTATGGCTTTGTTGGAAGCCTTAAGACGTAAAACGTAAAGGAAAGGCGTAGTCTTTAAGTTGTATGCTTGTGATGCATTTATATTGACTTGTTAATGGTCCATATCAGATTGTGATACTGCTGTTTGTGGACTAGTGAGTGGTTGGACTCTTGGCTTGGATAGCTAGCTTGCAAGGTAAGCTTTCGTGTCCTCGGTTTAGCCATTTTGATGTTCCACCATGTCCCATGGGGATGGGTTTATGCATGCTGTGTTACATGCTTTGATTATTTTGGAAATGCTGTTGAGCTGTTTATATGTAATGAGCTATTATGATATGCATGTGGTGTCCACCTAGACGGCAATCCTGAGTATGTAGTACATACAAGATGGAGAAGCATGTGGGTGAGGTGCAGGTAGTATCCATGTACTCATGTAGGCATAGACGTATTCCTACATTTCTCTGGCCAGTAGATTTGAAAGCACACATGACATGATTAATTGCTGCATCGCATGATTTTAGAACTTATACTGTAATACTGTTTTTAGAACTTATATTACACATGTAAGTGAGCTCGGGGTGGAGACTCCTTGAGGACCCCTTGTCTTACTGAGATTTCTTGTTAGAGATCTCACCCCACGTTTGGGGACGCTTATTTCAGGATCAGGTAATGTTGAGGGCTCGGGTGGCAGGAGGCCAGAGCTGAGTTGATTTGATGATATGCTGACTGCTGTTATTATTTCCGACTGTTGTTTATGTTTTCTGTTGAGTTTATGTTATGACTGTTATTGGGCCTTGTTGCCTTATTTGGTGAGCATGGGGTTTGTCCATGCCACATGGTTGTGTTAATGTCTTTTAGGTTAATGTTGTAATTAAAGTATCAGGATTTTGACCCAGGCTACTTGAGTAGACCTGTGGCTTTAGATACTCACTTATATTTATGTACGAGGTATTCAGTTAGTTGTCTTGCAATTTACATACAGGCAGTATTTTTATGAAAATGATTAAGTAATCAAGTTGGTTAAGTTAATGACGTCATAATTGAACTAAAGAAAAAGTTATTCCGCATTTTAATTAAGCGTGGCTTAATACGATAGTGTGTTAACAGACCGGGTTAACACGGGCTGTTACATTTTATGGTATCAGAGCACTTTCTAGGGAAAAGCCTGTATGTATTGCAATAACTTAGGATGAGTCGTTGCGTGTCTACTTTGCGTTCTCTCTGATTGGTGTGTGTTAGGACAATGCATATGTGACCACATGGCGTGGGCCTGATCAACTCATTCTTTGTGTAACTTGTGCAGAGTCATGGTGCCACCGAGGAGGAACACGAGTACTAGTGAGGATCAGACGGATCCTGTCCTGGCTGCATTGGCTGAGATGCAGGCGGCCCGACTAGCCGACCAGGAAGCCACGAGGCTGGCGAACCGGGCAATGCTGGACGCAATTCGAGATGCGAACCGGCAAACCACGGCAGAGGTTCTGGAGGAGAACCGGATGGCCAACATGACGATGATGAGGGTCATGTTGGAGGAGTTGAGGGCTGGTCCTGCTGCGGGCCAGGGTCCTCCACCACCTCCACCGCCGCCACCGCCTCCACCTCCGCCTAGTCAACAGGAGGACACCCAGAGCCAGATGGGCGAGGGTAGTCACTTGACGGGGGCTATGCAGACTATCCCCGTTCTTGCTGAGGATCGTGACGAGATCGATCGCCGGCTGAATGCTTTCCGCAAGCATAAGCCACCTTCGTTCGACGGATCGTATGATCCCATTGCTGCTGCTAGATGGCTCCAGGCGCTAGACAAGATTTTCCGGATCATGCAGTGCACGGATCCGCAGAAGCTGTTGTTCGCCACTTACATGCTGGAGGGCGAGGCTCATGAGTGGTGGACCAATCTTTCTCATGTCTACGAGATGCAGGGCCATGTGATGACGTGGCCATTCTTCGAGGAGAGCTTTCTGGGCCAGTATTTTCCTTACGACTCACAGGAGAGGAAGCAGGGAGAGTTTGACCGGTTGGTTCAGGGCTCGTTGTCTGTCGACGAGTACCTGGCCAAGTTTAATGAGCTGGTGAAGTTTTCACACTTCAGGATGGCGAGACCTACTCCTACATTCTTGGCTGCTAAGTTCCGCAGGGGACTTAATGAGGATATTGCTGGTTACTTAGCTGGGTCTGCATCCAGAGATTTTGGGACACTGGTCCAGCAGTGTCGTGATATTGAGGACTTCTACAGCACGAGTAAGGCCAAGAAGGTCAAGATGGAGGTACCACAGAGTACCGGCGGTTCCACTCCCTGGAAGAGTAAAAATTTTGCGAACAAGGGCAAGGGCAAGCAGATGGCGGCTAAGCAAGCGCCAAATCAGTTTAGAAAGACTGCTACTCCGGGGAATGCCGCTAGACCTCCTGCTCCCAGATGTTCGGGATGCGGGAAGTCACATTTTGGGCCATGTTCTACCGGGCAGCTGATTTGCTTCCAGTGTGGCAAGGAGGGCCACTACTCCAGAGATTGCCCGACGGCGAGAGTTGCTGCAGTGCAGGCTGTGCCATTGCAGATGGTTCCTACTGGGGCACCAGCCGTGCCACCTACTACTGGACGAGTCTACACACTTGATCGTCAGCAGTCGGACAGAGCTCCGAACCTGGTCAGAGGTACGGTTACCATTGGTGGTTCAGCTGTTGATGTGCTATTTGATTCCGGGGCAACGCACTCTTTTGTTGCTACCCCTATTGCTGTGGGGCTTGAGTTGCCCAGTGATGTGCTTTCTCCACCGATGCGGGTTACCACCGCCACCGGAGAAAAATGTTTGACCTCCACTGTTCATCGCGATGTAGCGTTTCAGTGGGATGGCCGTGACTTCTTGGTAGATCTGATAGGATTACCGATGGCCAACCTTCAAATTATTCTGGGCATGGATTGGTTGTCCAGAAACTGTGCAATGATTGACTGTTGTGCCAAGAAAGTGGTGATGTCTCCGGGTGGGTCCACAGCCAGTTCCTCACCGTTCATTTCAGTCCTGCAGGCGAGGAGGGCCTTGAGAGCAGGGGCATTTGGCTATGTCATGTTGGGAGGTTTGGTGAGTGGGACACAGGAGGATCTCACTGGCATTCCTGTGGTGAAGGAGTTCCTCGAGGTGTTTCCTGAGGAGATTCCTGAATTCCCACCACAGAGGGAGATAGAGTTCTCCATTGACTTATTGCCTGGTGTGGGGCCTATCTCATTGGCTCCATACCGGATGTCGCCACCAGAGTTGGCAGAGCTGAAGAAGCATATCGAGGAGCTTTCAGCAAAAGACTTTATCCGGCCGAGTGTGTCTCCCTGGGGAGCACCGGTCATATTTGTTAAAAAGAAAGATGGGACCATGCGGTTGTGCACCGACTATAGACAGTTGAACAAGGTGACAATCAAGAACAAGTATCCTCTTCCACGCATTGACGATTTGCTGGATCAGCTCAGGGGTGCTTGTGTGTATTCCAAGATTGATCTCCGGTCCGGTTATCATCAGATACGGGTAAAGCCGGAGGATGTCCCAAAGACAGCGTTTCGCTCGAGGTACGGGCACTACGAGTACTTGGTGATCCCGTTTGGACTCACCAATGCACCCGCAGTATTCATGGACTACATGAACAGAATCTTCCAGCCGTACCTGGATCAGTTTGTGATCGTCTTCATTGACGACATCTTGATCTACTCCAAGACGGAGGAGGAGCATACCGAGCACTTGAAGATTGTGTTGCAAGTGCTAAAAGAGAAAAAAGCTCTATGCTAAGCCGTCAAAGTGTGAGTTCTGGCTCAAGGCAGTGAAATTTCTGGGTCATGTAATTTCTGCTAATGGAGTTGCAGTTGATCCTAACAAGATTGAGGCCGTGATGGATTGGGTGAGACCCAAGACGGTTGCAGAAGTGAGAAGCTTCTTGGGTTTGGCAGGTTACTATCGGAGGTTCATAGAAGGATTTTCCAAGATGGTGCTACCGATGACTCGCCTTACCCGAAAGGAGACTCCATTCGTGTGGACACATGAGTGTGAGGAATGTTTCCAGGAGTTGAAGGAGAGACTGACTACTGCTCCTGTGTTAGTCCTTCCTGATCCTGCGGAGCAATTCGAATTATACTGCGATGCCTCTGGTAAAGGACTTGGCTGTGTACTGATGCAGAAAGGGAAAGCGGTTGCTTACGCTTCAAGACAGTTGAAACCTCACGAGGAGAACTACCCGACTCACGACTTGGAGTTGGCAGCCATTGTTTTTGCTTTCAAGATTTGGAGGCATTACCTGTTTGGCATGAAGTTTGCTGTTTTCAGTGATCACAAGAGCCTGAAGTATCTGTTCGACCAGAAGGAGTTGAACATGAGACAACGAAGATGGATGGAGTTCTTGAAGGACTACGACTTCGAGTTGAGGTATCATCCTGGCAAGGCCAATGTGGTAGCCGATGCTTTGAGTCGGAAATCCGTGAGCTTATCCAGCTTAATGATGAACGACTACGAGGTGATCGAGAAGTTCAGAGACTTGAGAGTGAACTCCTTGTTTGGGGGTTCACTGCTTGAGATGGAAACAGCGGAAGTGATTAATGAGCTGATGGAAAAGATCAAAGAGGCGCAAGTGCAAAGAGAGTGCCTCGATTATGTGAAGAACCAGGACGGTGTGTCTTGGAACGATGACGGATTGCTGCTGTTTCAGAAGAGGATTGTTATTCCTCGAGGGCCATTGACTGAGGAGGTTATGGCAAAGGCTCATAAGGGCCGGTTCACTATCCACCCTGGTGCCACGAAAATGTACCAGGACTTAAAAAGGGATTTCTGGTGGCCGGGCATGAAGAAGGACATAGCGGTCTACGTGTCCAAATGCCTTATTTGTCAGAAAGTGAAAATTGAGCACCAGAAACCGTCTGGTAAACTTCAACCTCTGGAGATTCCACAGTGGAAGTGGGAGAGTATTTCCATGGACTTCGTGGTGGGATTGCCCAAAACTCAGGCTGGTTGTGACTCTATCTGGGTCATTGTGGACAGATTGACCAAGTCTGCCCATTTTCTTCCAGTGAAGGTGAGCTTCACTACAGAGCAGTTGGCCAAGCTATATGTCCGCGAGATTGTGAGGCTTCACGGGGTGCCCGAGAGTATCATCAGTGATAGGGACCCGAAGTTCACATCTCGGTTCTGGGAGGCGCTGCAGGAGGCTTTTGGTACGCAGTTGAGATTGAGTACCGCCTATCACCCTCAGACTGACGGACAGACTGAGCGGACCATCCAGACATTGGAGGACATGTTGAGAGCTTGCACGTTGGAGCAGGGTTCTGCATGGGATAGGTACCTTCCGTTGGTTGAATTCTCGTACAACAACAGTTTTCATGCTAGTCTGGGCATGGCACCCTACGAGGCGCTGTATGGTAGGAGGTGTCGGACTCCTACCTGCTGGTCTGAGGTTGGAGATAAAGAGCTTTTCGGCTTGGACTTTGTCCAAGAAACTACCCTTCAGATCCAGATGATCAGGGAAAAGTTGAAGCAGGCGCAGAATCGTCAGAAAAGCTACTATGATGTCAAGCATCGACCACTGGAGTTCAGTGAGGGTGAGCACGTGTTTGTGAAACTTTCACCTGTCACCGGTGTTGGACGGGCACTCGGCGTGAGGAAGTTGAGCCCGCGATTCATAGGGCCCTACCAGATCCTTGGTAGAGTAGGACCAGTTGCCTATCGACTCGCCTTACCTCCGAACCTCGCCAACATCCACGACGTGTTTCACGTGTCTCAGCTTCGAAAGTACATAGCAGATCCTTCGCACGTGGTGCAGCCGGATGATGTGGAGGTTCGGGAGAACCTAAAGACTCCCGTCGGACCACTCAAGATTCTCGATCGTGGCGAGAAGCAGTTGAGGAGCAAGATCATTCTGATGGTCAAAGTACAATGGTCAGGAAGAACTCCTGAGGAGTGTACCTGGGAGCGAGAGGATGAGCTTCTCCGACAGTATCCCGACTTTCGAGACAGGTATGTTTCTGATTTTGAGGACAAAATCCTTAAAAAGGTGGGGTGAATGTAAGAACCCGCACCGCTAATTAAGGTAATTAGTGAATTAATCATGATAATTACTAGAATATTATGTAGGACTTGTAAAACAAGTTTTAAGTCAAAATGACGTAATCTGATGCCAGAACTGATACTGGCTATGGAAAAGCGCGTACCGGAAAGGTGCTCCGAAAAATAAAATAAAAATATGAAAAATCTTAGAAAAATGCGTAGGTCTAGAATCCGAAGTTTGAGATCAAGATCTTTTACTTTGCTATTAAGGCTAATACTGCGCGGTTAGTGCTTGGGCCTATAAATAGACCCACTTAGCACAAAACCCTAGGCAACATATTGATCATACGTGAGTCTTTGGTGGCTGAAGGGAGCATTCACTGTTTCATTGCTCTCCTTCACCATTCTTGAGCCTTGGATCAATTCCTCTTTGTTTCTTCCTCTCTTCTTCTTACAAACACATAGTAGGGTGGGTTGTGAGGGTGTGAGGAGGTGCTTGCTGCACACTCAGCCACTGTTGAGTGTATTCTTGAGGGTTGGTTGTAGTGTGAGTTGTGTGAGTGGGAGTTGTGTGTGTTTCCTTGGTAATGGAAGCTCCAAGAAGCAACCTTTGGGTAGAAAGACCAAGTCTTGTGCACCATTTTCGTGCACCCTTTGTTGGCCTGAGTTGAGGAGCTTGTGGAGAGCTCCAAGAGCTTCATACCTCTGTCCATTTCTGCCTTAAGCCTTGGGGTAAGTTATCTCACCATGATCATGAGTTTATCTTGCTTAAAGGTGGTGTCTTGGCATGTAAAAAGTTAAAATGAAGTAACCAACACCTAAATGAACTTGTATATGCTTAAAGATGCATGCTTTAACGTGTACATGTGTTAAAAGTTGGATCTTTGGGATGGATATTCACGAAATGCAGAAACTGCATTCTGTCGTGAGATATCCGGATATTTGTCGAACAGATATCCGGATATCAGTATCCGGATATTTGTCGAACAGATATCCGGATATCAGTATCCGGATATGGTATCCGGATATTGATATCCGGATATGGGATCTGGGTATCCGGATATGACATATCCGGATATGTCCAGTGTGATATCCGGATATGGCATATCCAGATATGTTCTTCAAGATATCCGGATATCCTGGGTTCTGCGCAGACAGTAGCTTTACTGTATGAACAGTAAGCTATGGGGTGTGTGTGTGGACCTTAGTTAAAGGAAGTTGAACTTCTGTAATTAATAAACTAAGTCAGAATCACATGATTAAGGGCTTATGGCTTTGTTGGAAGCCTTAAGACGTAAAACGTAAAGGAAAGGCGTAGTCTTTAAGTTGTATGCTTGTGATGCATTTATATTGACTTGTTAATGGTCCATATCAGATTGTGATACTGCTGTTTGTGGACTAGTGAGTGGTTGGACTCTTGGCTTGGATAGCTAGCTTGCAAGGTAAGCTTTCGTGTCCTCGGTTTAGCCATTTTGATGTTCCACCATGTCCCATGGGGATGGGTTTATGCATGCTGTGTTACATGCTTTGATTATTTTGGAAATGCTGTTGAGCTGTTTATATGTAATGAGCTATTATGATATGCATGTGGTGTCCACCTAGACGGCAATCCTGAGTATGTAGTACATACAAGATGGAGAAGCATGTGGGTGAGGTGCAGGTAGTATCCATGTACTCATGTAGGCATAGACGTATTCCTACATTTCTCTGGCCAGTAGATTTGAAAGCACACATGACATGATTAATTGCTGCATCGCATGATTTTAGAACTTATACTGTAATACTATTTTTAGAACTTATATTACACATGTAAGTGAGCTCGGGGTGGAGACTCCTTGAGGACCCCTTGTCTTACTGAGATTTCTTGTTAGAGATCTCACCCCACGTTTGGGGACGCTTATTTCAGGATCAGGTAATGTTGAGGGCTCGGGTGGCAGGAGGCCAGAGCTGAGTTGATTTGATGATATGCTGACTGCTGTTATCATTTCCGACTGTTGTTTATGTTTTCTGTTGAGTTTATGTTATGACTGTTATTGGGCCTTGTTGCCTTATTTGGTGAGCATGGGGTTTGTCCACGCCACATGGTTGTGTTAATGTCTTTTAGGTTAATGTTGTAATTAAAGTATCAGGATTTTGACCCAGGCTACTTGAGTAGACCTGTGGCTTTAGATACTCACTTATATTTATGTACGAGGTATTCAGTTAGTTGTCTTGCAATTTACATACAGGCAGTATTTTTATGAAAATGATTAAGTAATCAAGTTGGTTAAGTTAATGACGTCATAATTGAATTAAAGAAAAAGTTATTCCGCATTTTAATTAAGCGTGGCTTAATACGATAGTGTGTTAACAGACCGGGTTAACACGGGCTGTTACAATGAGAACCTTGGTGATGACATTTTGAGCTTCAAAGTGTCATCTTTGTGAGGAAGAACCAACCTTCGGTGTAGCATTTTCGTGTCCTTGGGTGTGCTGGACTTAGGAGCTGCATTGGGAGCTCCGAAGGCACCTTCTGTTGCTGATTTAGCTTTGGGGTAAGTCACCTTAACTTGACCTTGTGATTTAGTGGCCTAAAGGTGGTATCTTGGTATGTTAAAGGGTTTAACATGTAACCAATACCTAAGTGAACTTGTATATGCTTAAAAATGGATCCTTGGTCGTGTACAAGTGTTAAAAGTTGAACCTTTGGACTGGATATTCACGAAATGCAGAAACTGCATTTTGTCGTGAGATATCCGGATATTTGTCGAATAGATATCCGGATATCAGTATCCGGATATGGTATCCGGATATTGATATCCGGATATGGTATCCGGATATTCATATCCGGATGTGGGATCTGGGTATCCGGATATGTTCAGTGTAATATCCGGATATTGCATATCCGGATATGTACCTTGTAATATCCGGATATCCTGGGATTTTGCAGAACAGTAGCTGTGCTGTGTGAACAGTAAGCTATTGGGGGTTTGTGGACCCTAGATTAAGGAAATAGAATTTCTGTAATTAATGAACTAAGTCAGAATCACATGATTAAGGGCTTATGGCTTTGGTGGAAGCCTTAAGACGTAAAACATAAAGTAAAGGCGTAGTCTTTAAGTTGTATGCTTGTGTTTCATAATTAATGATATATTATTGGTCCATATCAGATTGTGATATTGCTGTGTTTGGACTTGAGAGTGGTTGGACTCTTGGCTTGGATAGCTAGCTTGCAAGGTAAGCTTTCGTGTCCCCGGTTTACCCATTTTGTGGTTCCACTATGTCCCATGGGGATGTGGTTTATTCATGATGTGTTACATGCTTTGATGTATTGGAAATGCTGTTGAGTTATTATATGCAATGTGCTTTTATGATATGCATGTGATGTCCACCTATACGGTAAGCCTGAGTATGTAGCACATACAAGATGGTGAGGCTGTGGGTGAGGTGCAAGCGGTGTTCCTTGTACTCATGTGGGTATAGACGTATTCCTGCATTTCTCTGGCCAGTAGATTGTATAAACACACATGGCATGAATATCTGCTGCACTGCATAGTTTTGGAACTTATATTGTAAATACTGTTTTTGAACTTATATTACACATGTAAGTGAGCTTGGGGTGGAAGATCCTTGAGGACCCCTTGCCTTACTGAGATTTCTTGTTTAGAGATCTCACCCCACATTTGGGGACGCTTATTTCAGGTCCAGGTAATGTTGAGGGCTCAGGTGGCAGGAGGCCAGAGTTGAGTTAGACTTATCTGTGTTATGCTGACATGTTGGATGCTGATTATTTGACTGCTGTTTATGTTTTCCGTTATTATTATGTTGAGACTGATATTGGGCATTGTTGCCTTATTTGGTGAGCATGGGGTTTGTCCATGCCACACAGACTTGTTATTGTCCTTTTAGATAAAGTTGTAATTAAAGTATCAGGATTTATGGTCCAGGCTATGTGTTGTAGTCCTGTGACTTTAGATACTCACAGTATATTTATATATGAGGTATTCAGTTAGTTGTCTTACAATTTACATACAGGCAATATTTTATGAAATTGATTAAGTAATCAAGTTGGCTAAAGTTAATGACGTCATAATTGAATTAAAGAAAAAGTTCTCCGCATTTTAATTAAGTGTGGCTTAATACGATAGTATGTTAACAATCCGGGTTAACACGGGCTGTTACACATTTCTTGAACAATAATAATATTGTCCAGAATTTATCTTTGGGGAACAAAACTTGCTTGCCAAGGAGATATGATTTTTTCCATAATTGGTTTCAGCCGATGAACCAAAGATTTAGAAACCAATTTATACAAAACAGAACATAATGATATAGGCTGAAATTGAGAAACGGATTCAGGCCTTTTAACTTTAGGGATTAAAACTAGGAGAGTAGAATTAAAATCAGAAACTAACTCAGGGTTGATCCAGATGTTACTAACCGCCTTTGGAAGATAATAGCAGGATAACGATCAGCACCTGGAGCCTTATAAGCACCAATACTAAACAACAATTTTTTTTACTATTATTTTTTGTTAGTTTTTTAAAAGCAAACATAGAAGCAGATTGAAACCAGAAGGCATCTGAATAAAATATATGAAGACATCGGCTCATGGTGGAAATGTGTTCATTTTGTTATTCTCACCCATAAGTACAAGGATATATTCTTGTATTACCCAAATTTCAAAGAAAAAAATTCGGAAGAACTAAACTATAATTTAGGTTAGAAGCTCAATGGTATTAAAGAACGTTGATTTCATCAATAACATGATAGTAGCACAAGAAGAAATCAGTATATTTAATAGGGTTCTGAAAGGAACAATAAATAAAATCCACAAATTCCAAGGGAGAAAAAATTGACATTCCCAAAGGGTTACCTTCAAAATTGTTGATTTACTACGTTTTCCATGAAATTCACAGGTCCTCTAATGGTGTTTCTCACAAACACTCAAACACTCAAACACACAAACAAGTCTCTGAATATACCTCTTTTGAATTACTGTATCTTTCAAGCCTTAATATTCTATTTTCTTTAATTAAATAAAGTTTAAACCAACAAAACTCCCCCTTAAACTTTAATTCTTCTTTTTGAATTTTCCACTGGTTGATTTTTTTCGCGCTACTTCCATGTTGCATTTCTTTCTTCAATTTTTCTTTTGTCCGGCGGTTCCTTCATTGGTGAAAGATAGACAGTCTTGAATTTTTCTTCGTCAACCACTTCCACAATTACACCTTCGATTTTTCCGTTCTCAGCTTCTTCACTGCCGGGTTTCCTATCCGAAACACCCGCTTCGGCTTCTTCTACAACAATATCCACTTCATCGCCGGGTTCTTCTTCAACAAGTCTAGCTTCCACGCGCCTCATCGATAGAATCTCAGACCACCGTCCTCCAGGGAATTGGTCTCTTTTCAGTGGTGTCGACATCTTCCACTTCCACCATAAATTCAATGCAGTCTCCGACTTCTGACTTCCAACCCGAACCATGTCTATGCCGGTCTCCGACATCAACCTCATCACACCGGGGTCGAGCTCTTCTTCAGAGAATGAATTTGGTGCTCTAGCCGGGATCTCCCCCATCCCGGTTATCAGCACGGAACTCGGATTCGCGGTCTCCTGTAAGCCGGTCTCCATCAAGCACCTCGGCTCCATGCCAGTCTCTTCTATCTCAGCTCCTTCGTTCTCCTCATCTTCTATCTTACCTCCTTCGTTCTCCTCCTCTTCTATCTCGGCTCCCTTGGCCGCAGTCATCTCCATCCTCTTCTTGTCTGAGTCGTCTCTTACGCGCTCCGACATGTTAATCTCCTCCTCGGATGCGTTGCCGTTGGCAACCTCGGATTCCGCCATCTCGGTCTCTTCTTCATCCGCATCATTCTCCTCATCTTCATCGTCATCATTGAAGATTTCATCTTCTTCATTAATCAGATCAAAACGTCCAGGCAAGTATTTTGTTATGAAGGCCATTAGAAAATTCTTCCATATATTATTAAAGTCGCGGCAGTTCCATGTACGGAACCATTTGATTGCGCTTCCTCTGAGTCTTCTCATGGCTACCTGCCATTTGTACTCCGTCCAGGTTTTTTCTTTCCGAAAAAATTCCTTCAAACAGAGAAGCCAATCTAATGCTTCATCCTTATCCCCATGGAAGAGTGGCACCTCCAACTCGCTCTTTTTCTCCATAGCTCTGATACCAATTTGAAATTCACAGGTCCTCTAATGGTGTTTCTCACAAACACTCAAACACACAAACAAGTCTCTGAATATACCTCTTTTGAATTACTGTATCTTTCAAGCCTTAATATTCTTTTTCTCTGGCTATATTTGATATGAAATACAAAGGACCTATTTATAGGCCAACATACAAAAGCTTAAAGACTCCAAACAACACAACTCTTCATAACTAAAAGACACAACTCTTCATAACTAAAAGACACAACTCTTCACCAAACTCTAAGCATAATAATTGTCCACTAACAAATTCCTAAGGACATATCCCTTCACCACAAAACTCTTCATTTTCTATTTTCTTTAATTAAATAAAGTTTAAACCAACATTCCAAGGGGCGACTTGTTCGCATTGTACCCTAAAAGAAAGATCCCACTGTTAAATTAGATAAAGAATATTGAATGAGGCTATATCTCAATTCTGGTATTGATTTGTATCTAATAAAACTATATCACTGACAACTGAATATCTAGTATGCTTTTGGATCATATGATATGGGACTCATCCCAAAGAAAGAAAAGAAGAAATAACTAACTAACCTATTTCCATCATTTGCTGATTCATCATGCTCACATTGCAAACAAGAGATATAAATTTTGCAACACGTGGCTCAAGTTTTGATTCTAGAGGTTGCTTTCCTAAAGCGTAGCCAGGATTTTTTGTAACCTAAAAGCAATTGCCAAGTGTTTACAATGACGGATTAAAATACTTTCTACCTCCTTTTGTTCCCCCTCCACCAGCAAAACCCCAAGTGAAGCTAAAATCAATTACCATTGACAAGAAATAAATGAAGTCTACTGTATAAGTACAAAAACAAATGCCTCTTCATAAACGAAACAATGAACTAATTTCATGATCTTGGGAAAACAGACCAAAGATAACTGCAAAAAGGCACATCAAGTTACATGAAGAAAAGGAAAAAGCAACATCGGGAATATAGTCAATGTAACTCACTGTAGATTCTTTTTCCTTGCCACTGTAGTCCATTTCCAACCATGCATAACTCTTTGGATAGCAAACAAAACTGTTCCTATCAGACCAATCATTCTTGGTCTTGGCTAAAAACTTCTGTTGGAATTCCTGGATAGCACTCTCACGTGAAGTGTAAGGGCCATGTATCTTGTCCTGGCCCTTTACACCTACCCTTCCCCATCTATTGTAAACAAGGAATTTACCCCCATCATCAGATTCTGTGAGAAATTTGGTATAGGCAATCAAAAGAACCAGTGGAATGGAATAAACAAAAGAAAAAAAAACTACTTGAGAAACACAAGGCAGAGCATGCTTTCTACATGTCAAGGGACAAATTTTTAAAACTACTCCCATTTTGGGTTGGAGATGACTAATTATTAACATCTCGGTCGAATAATCATCTGAAGTTTCAAAAAAGAAATAGACGAAATAATAACACAATAAATAGGGAAACAAGGCACTAAACCAAGAACTAACCAATAAATCAAAAAAATAAAATAAAAAAATATCATAACATGATCAATAATATGTAGACGGGGTTGAGAGCTAACCAAGAACTTGAATGACATAGAACTTGTTATTGTTGTCCCTAACATTAGTCTGGTTCAACATGGCATCATAAATTTCACCACCCTGCATTGTAAGAAGAAGAAAAAAGGAGTCCGAGACCTATGTATGAAGCTATCAATTTGAACGAACAATATGGAACTAGTTAACGGTATTATTAAACTTGCCAGTTGCAGAACATGATATAATGTTTTAACGTAATCTGGAAGGCATTGATCAAGAACAGCCGCACCCTTTTTGGTTGTGGTCACTATCTTTTCCTCTTCCTTCTCCTTTACACAAGAGTAAGACTCTGCAGCAATGTCTATGCTCCAAAGTTAGAGCAATGTTTTATATAAACTAAGGAAGCCCTAGACAGTGCCAGAGAAAGGAAAATGAGGAGAGAATACCGTTATGCAAATAATTTCCATTCTCAGATTCCCTTGGTCTCTTGCTACGAGAGGGACAACCATCAGCGTCACCGGTCAAGTGCCGAGTTTCTTTGCGAAGAGCGGCTTCAAGCCTACGAACCTGTATGAACGGAATATGGTTATGGTTATGGTTATGGTTATGGTTATGGTTATGGTACAAACAACACAAAAATAGAAATTTGTATGCGGTTGGTTAGTTCGGTACCATACCAGAGTAGGTTTGGTTCCGGTTGTGCTGAGTCCACGTTGGTCAAGCTCCATTCACAGCTCCTCCACCTTCATTTTACTCGCCATTGCAGACTAGGGAAATGGACTCGACTATCCCTCCAACTCCGAATTTTCAAAGCAGATTCAACCATGTTGCCATCGTTTTACCGAGGGCTAAATAGTAAATGCATGAGGTGTGCCCTGCACGACAACAGAGTATTTTTTTTTAATAGACAACAGAGAATTTCCTAGTCAAGTTACAACATGAGCGGAAAAAATTAATTAATTATAATTTAAATAAAAAATTATGAATTTATTGTTTTTTTCAAAATATTTAAGTGTGTATTGTAATATGTCACGTTCTCATTGGGCATCACCAGTGGCGGACCCAAAAAATATTTTTTATGTTACGGGGTGCTACCCCCGGAATTTTTTTTCAAAGAAAATTTCAAATGCATTAAAAAAAAACTTCAACTTAAATAAAAAATTGTTCCCAACACTTTTTTTTTAATCAAGCTGATTTATTGTATGGCATCATAAAATATCAAATAAAATATATATCATCTCATTCCGTCCCACTGTATTCCATTCATTTCCATTTCATCCCTCATATATATCGAAGCAAAGCCTAATCTAACCGACATTATACTTGACTATTATACTTAAAAAAAGAAAATATCATAAATTCATATCTGCAAGTGCGGACATAGGCGACCAAACAGGTCACGCCTCGTGGAGGCGTCATTGCCATGTGGGTCACGCCTCATTTAGGTGTGCCCAGTGGCGCCCAATTTAAGCGTGTGTAATGCAAGTATGAAGCCCATTTGGAACGTAAATAGTGAAAATTTATCTATTTAAACCATTATCCTCTACACACTCTTCACAACTCTTCTCCACCATCAATCTTTACTTTTACATACAAAATTATTAGCTTATTCATAATCTCTTATTTTATTTGTTATTCCATTTAAAAATGAGTTCACATTCTGATTCTGTTCATGTTGTGTTATATTATAATGGTAGAAAGGTAGAAGGTCGATGTGGTGTAATTTTTTAAGGTGAGAAAAGGCCTAGCACCAAAAATCGATCTGAGCACGAAATTCGTAAATTTGTTGGCACCATGGAACCCACTGGCCAAAGGCTTAGCACCAAAAACCGCCTTACAAACGGTCGGTCAATCCTCAAATGTAGATCCGATAATGACTTATCCATCAATAGGCAATCTCAATATACTCGCCACATCCTGCAAGGTGATAGTCATCTCACCTTGTGTCATATGAAAGGTTTGTGTCTACGGTCTCCACCTCTTGACCAAAGCACTAATTAGGGCAACATCAATCTGAAGTATATAATACAATTATCACATCACATGTCATTAATTTAAAATGTTTAAATTGAATAACAATATAATATATTACATCCTAAAGTGCATACCTAAATATGTTGCATGCATGTGACATGTATAAATCTTGTGTGCGTGAGGTAATCAGCGACCACATCCGAAATATCGTTTGGAGGTAGCCCCCCTACATCTTACCGTGTTGGGTCTTCAGCTGACGAACATGCTCAGTATTCCACAAGCGCTGTGAAGTACATGCACTCTGCATCCTCTTCCGGGGGAACTCCCACCTATACAACCCAAGTATGATATACATGCCGGGATCGGTAGACTCTGGCTCATGATCGGATGCAGATCCCCCAAATGATGATGAATCAGCCATGATAAAATACTATAAAAATATTAAATTTATTGTTATCATTAATTTATATTCAAATTATATATACATGTGTAATACAACATTAAAAATAATTTAATTTACAACTAATTACAATATTTAAAATTAATATATATTTAAAAAGTATGTGCACACCCCGTACAAGATTATCATCAAAATGAAATTATAATATATGGTAACTTCAATTACTTGTTCTAGGTCACTATTCATTACCTAAGTCACTATCAATTTTATCAAGAATACAAAAATTCTAGGAAACTACCAAATTCTTAAGTCACTAATCCATTCATATGTCAATAATATCAATTCCTAAATCACTAGAAAATTCCTAAGTCACTACAAAATTTCTACGTCACTTGATATTTCTAGGTCACTAACAGTTTCCTAAGTCACTAATAAATTCCTAAATCACTAACATATTCTTAATCTATTACTGTAATTTAAACATATAGAAAGCAGGTATTAAAAACTTACTTTTCGGACAGAGCTTCGCTATCCAACTTTCCACGGAAGGGAGAGCAACATCGTATTAGAGAGAAGTTAGAGAGAGAGTGAAATGGTAAAAGTGAAAAATTTGAGGGTATTTATATATTGTAGTGTATCACACCTGGTTTGGGAGTCACTCGTCACGCCTAAATTGGGCGTGACCCACTAGGCAGTGAAGCCTCCTTAGGGCGTGACCTGTGACGCCCAACCAGGGCATGACACACTGCAATACACGCGTAATTATTTTGAAAACAACAATAAATTCATATTTTTTATTTAAATTACAACCAATTAATTTTTTTCCTACAATATGAATATGATACAACAAAAACAATAAATTTAAGAAATTATAAAACGTGCCTTAATTATGATTAGCATCAGAGTATAAATTTTAAGGGTGTATTGGATTGAGATTTTAGTAGATTATCTTTTGGGGGGGGATTTATTGGTATTCAATTGGAATTTTAAAGGATTAAAAAAATCACATGGTATTAGATTAGTATTTTAAAATATTTTTGTAGAGTCCGTTCTAATCCGATGGTATTCAATCAGGATTTTAAATAAAGAAAAAATAATATTGTTGTACTAAACAATCTGGCGATTTTAGTGAATTTTCTATTCGTGTGAACTTTGTGAGACTTTTTAGTGAGAAGTATAAATAACATGTCTCTCTCACAAATCATAATTTCTCCCTAACTCTTATGATTTCTTGAAATTTCTCTGTTGTAGTGTCTCACAATCTACCATAATATTTTCTCAAAGTCAAGGTATGTTATATTTTTTTTTTGGTATTATTCTTTATGCTTGCTTAAGTATCCTATGTTTAAGACTGACTTAAAACATGTATTTTCTGGTATAGCGTTCCTGTTTAGTGAACCGGAATATCTTATTTGGTTAAGGTGCTTATGATCGTTGTTACTGGTTTCGGTAGTCTTTTGTGATTACAACTTTAAGAGAATTGTTCTTGTTTATGGAAAAATTTGAAATTGCAATATTATAAATAACTATTGTATCTTTTTTTTTTTTTCCAATCTTCCATCATTTTCTATTAGATTCCAAATAATTCTGGGCCACTAACAATAATGTTTATTAACTTGAGTTATTAAACTATAGTTGTATGTTGGTTATGATATTATTTTCAAAGGTTATAAGGTTAGAATTTATAATTCCAAGATTATGTATATGATTATAAAATATTCAAATAATATAAAAATTAAAGTAGGGATTGTGCGTACCTTATTGGGCTATCATAAAGCCGAAGGAAAGGGTGATTGCTAGGATCTTCCTCTCCATGACCTATTTCTAAAGAGGCAGCTCAATGCGTTAGAAGCATGACGACTCATGATCCTTAATCCCAATATAAATAGGCTAGAGAGGGAACCTATCCAAATACCCTGAAAAGAGTTTTGTATCCATTGGGTCCACCCATCGTGGAAAACCAGGGTCACCTAAAGCCCACACTGCTCCCCAATTAGACCCAATACCAATAGTTGCCATAAGCCCAACTCAATATGATCACAATAGGTTAGTAAAAATAATAGAATTGGAATTTTCATTAACCTAATTAATTTTAAAACACAAAACTAATTAATTAATATTGACCACATAAAGGAAAATTTCTAACATTCTCCCACTTAGGCTATATTAATTAATTTAATATTATTTTTGAAAATTATTTTATTTTGAAAATGATTCTATCGGGTTAATAATGAAAAAGTCATTTTACGTGGCCACAATTTTAAAAATAATATTCCAATTTCAATACTAGCATCTCAACACAATTCAATCCAACATAACCCCATCATAGGAACATGACGATCAATATATCGAAAATATCATAGCATATGACCTTCCATACTCACATACGATGAGTATTATATCTTCATGAAACAGAGCCTAGTTATGTAGTAAGAATTAGTGCCATAATGTGATCAACAATGTAACACACTAATTCTTATCGGTCCTCAATGTGATTTCTCAATAAAATGAAATTATGTTAGTGCAATTATCAAGCAAAATGAAGTTACACTCCATAATGCAATTTCTCAATAACATAAAATTGCATTACTACAATTTCTAAACAACAAGAAATTGCCTTTTCAATCCAATTTCTTAACGACATGAAATTGAATTAACGTAATTTCCAAATGACATGAAATTGCTTAGTTTAAATAAACCAACATGTCACAATATAACATGAGATCTCAAAATTTGTGATATTGTTAACTCTCCCAAATGAGAGTTAATTTGGTATTTTTATGATGAATTTGGTGCATAAATTTCATATAAGTTGTCTTGGCTGCATAATAATTGAGCTAAATGTTGCATATTCATGATTAAGTTCTTTGAGATGACTAAGTATGGAAAATAAGACAATATTCATTGATTTTGTATAAGAATAGATGATTTGTTGAGTGCTTGTCTTTGCAAGAAAAGTTGATACCTGAATATTGTAGTAGAGAAGTTGACAAAGTAATGATATAACAATCGGTACAACATGATAGCGAGGACAGGGGAACAATTGAATCTCAAATTTCAAAAGTTAGTTATTCCCCAACAAATGGATAAAACACCAGCAAGCAAGTACAAGGGACGTTTTTGAAGATTAATTATTATCTCAAAATCCCAAAGATCAAGGACAACAAACTCTTATGTGATCAACAATGATATTGGCACAAGAAAATCAAGAAGATTAAATTCTTATCAAATCAAGTGCCAACAGCCCAAGAAAATAGAGATAAGATAAGGTTATAGCAGCACAATTCATGGATTTTCACTCCTAAAGTGAGGCTCAATCAACCAACCACGTTTCCTATTTAAAGAGGAGTCCCCCATAAATTTAAAAAAAATTGAAGAAGAGAGAGAGGTCAGAAAGGCAAGAACAACTGAAAGTAACACCACACCACGTTTAAGATAGGGAAAGTGAGATTCTTGGAGTAGGAAGAGCTGCTGGAGCAAGACTGTGACTGAGTTTTACAACAACATTCTTTTATGTTTTACCATGGGTTATTTCTTCTTCTTCTTCTCTGTTTTCTTTAATTCCATCATGAGCTAAATTGCTTTATAGTTTGGGTGATAAAGTTCCTATGCTGTAACACTGTAATGGATGCTTAACTTTGATTTTATGAATGTTTAATTTGTTTTTTAACGAGTTTGCTTATCCTTATTCACGTGTGCATGTCGAGAGATACATATATGATATTGAGGAGGTTGGGGCTGAGAGGTTTCTGAATCCAGTCCCTTGTTGAATTGGGTGGATTAATTAGGTTAAGAGAGTAACTTAATTAAGTTGTGGAGAGAGAGATCATTCGCACCACATAGCCTTTGAATTTGAACTTTAACAATTCAGTAATTAGTTTGGCCATAGATATGTGGGAATTAGTTATTGGATATATATATGTCAGGTTGGTCAAAAGCTCCATCATGCTTTAGTGTTCAGTTAATGATTGATATATCATCGTTATAGCATTGTTTCAGTATTGCTGTATCAGGAAAATTGAACTTGACCTATATCTCATCCATTATCTTAATACCCATAAATTTAGTTTACTACTTTCTTAGCTTTAATTGTCTTTTGTTTTATAAATTCAATCATCAAAGTCAATAATTTTTTATAATTTCTTTACTTGAATTTTATAACTTATCTCTATGGGAACGATCTTGGACTCACACATCCCTTTACTACTTGTGAAACAAATTAGTGAAAATTTCAATCCAATCCAATTGCCTTTTATAACACCTCGGAAAATTAAATGTGAATTTATTTGATAGAATATGAGTTAGAATGGAAAAATTAGTGAAAATCCGAGAATTATGGCCAAAATGGGCAAAAAGGGCAAAATGGTAATTTGCCAAAAACGTAAACCGAGGCATGAAAAATGGAGTTAGAGATTTAATATGACAAAAATAATGCTGGAAATGGAATCAGGGCGGAAAATTGAGTGAATAGGCAAATTTGGGAAAAATTGATGAATAGTGACTTTTTAAGTGAAAAATACTGCGGTATGAGTGTACCGATAAGTGTGAAATTTTTATGAGTATTTTGAGGAAAGAAAAATATGACATGGACTGGAAAAATGCGTAGATTAAGAATTTGTGATCAGAATTTTTATCGGGATGAAAGTTAGATCGCGTGTTGGACCCGTGTGACCGAAGTCACTTGGCCCCCACCCCTTTTTCTTCTTTCTTTCCTTCTTTTTCTTCCTCCTTGCGCGCGCCCCTGCCTGTGAAAAACCCCAAACCACCATTTCTCTCTTCTCTTGCCATTTTCTCTATTCTTCACCAAATCGCTTGATTTTGGTGTTGAAACCTATTGTAAACAACCTTCTAAAGCCATTGGTGGTACTCTTAAGCCATGAAACCACCTCCATTGCTGCGTTTTGGGCAGGGACTGATCCGACCCCTTTGGTGTTCTTGGAGTTTTTGGATCACCTTTGGATTGATGGAGCCTTGGTGGTGTTCCTACACTAGATGGTGAGTATATTTGTGGTTCTTTTGTGGTTGATTTTGTAGATCTAGAAATTATGCTTTGAATCTTTAATTCTAGATGTGTGATGATAGAGAGCTCAAATGGAAAAATGCTATTAGATGAAAAGGCCTTATAATCATGCTTGTAAGCTAGAAATGCTATGATAATTTTTGGTGAAAAAGTTAGGTTTTTAACTTAGGAAAATTTGAGGAATTTTCATGAAAATTGGTATGTTGTGTAATTGAATAATTGAATGGTGGACCATTGGTATAGAGTGATAATATGATGATATGATTAGTGTGTGTGTTAAAATGGAATTGAAAACCTTGTAGAACCAATCTTTGAAGAATTCGAACCATAGAGGGGTTTGGAGGAAAAATGATGTTAAGGTTGTGAATTGATGGGGTATGATATAAAATGATGTTTAATTGGATGATGGTATAGTGTGATATAGTGGAATGAGAAGAAAGAATGTGTGATTCATGATGTATTTGGTAATTTGAGCTATAAAAGAGATTAAAGTAAAAGAATGATTACTTGAAATTAAATGATTGATTTGGAAATGGTTTGATAATCATGTTGTGGATTATCTAGGTTGCCTCTTTTGGACGCTTTGGAAGCGGGTAAGTTTGGAGCTTACGTTTGGAGCATGGGCTCGGTATTGAGGTAACCTTTGGAACTGGGGTTTAGCCCTTGTGTGCTCCACCACACCTAGTGGAAGGTTGTGGTTGAATTATGTGATTATGGCATTGTGTGATTATGTGCTTGTATGCATATTGCTTGGATTGTATGAAAAATTGTTTGGTCACTGGCCAGTTGACGTGTGTTGGTTTGGACATCCGCTGGGTTCGTCCTTGTGAGAATGCCAGTTGGAATGTGCCATGGGGTCGACTCTGGGAGCGATACCAGGATGATCCAAATGGGGGACGTCCGCCGGATAGGGCTCATGAGGAGTTCCGGTTGGGTTTTGCCGTGGAGTCTTCTCAACCATGGGAGAGGCGCCAGGATTGTCTCGGGAGTTATATGATGGAGTCCTTGAACATGAATCCATGCGTGGATGTTCTCGGGTTGTCTCCAGTTGGTGGGTGATATTGTATTGCTTGCATGTTATATGATGTTATATTTGCACATTGAGTGAGCCATGGGATGGAGAAACCTCCAGGGCCCTTGGTTTACTGAGATATATTTATATATCTCACCCCGTGTTTTGGGGCATCATTTCAGGTCAGGTTGAGCCTGGAAGAGTGGAGCATGAGGTGCATATTGGAGGCACCATGTGATGAGCATTGGATTGGGACACATATTGCATATGCTTTATGCTTTAGAATTAGATCATGAACTTGTGCATGTTGAAAATGCCATGCCTTTGTATGTTCATGACTACATGTTAAATTCTTCAATATGATGTATATGTATAACCTTGGAACCTATTGTATATTTGAGTGAGCATGGGACTTGTCCATTGCCACATTCATTGTGATTGAAGCCTTGGCAAATATGTTGTAAAATGGTCCATATTTGATGTAAAATGGCCATTATATTAAAGACTTGTAAATGATGTATGGTTGTATAAAAATGCATGTTTGAAGGGCCTAGTGCCTACATTAGAGTATGTTTAAGTGTTGTGTGGAGTACTAAGGTGTTTGGGATGGATTACACAACCCTTTTTGGGCTTAAAATGCTGTAATCTGTCACTTTTGCTGCATAGTAATCGATTACCCAAGCATGGTAATCGATTACCATGCAACAAGGGACGATATTTGGCTACTATCTTCACTGGTAATCGATTACTGAGGCTTGGTAATCGATTACCATGTGAGGTAATCGATTACCCAAGGTTGGTAATCGATTACCAGAACAGGGGAGGTGAAAATTTAGCTACTGTCTCGTTTTTGACAGGTGGTAATCGATTACCACCCACTGGTAATCGATTACCACAGTGCAATTTTTGAAAATTTAAGTTTTTCTAGACTAAAAGAAAGGGGTTTAACTTGATGGGTAGAACTCCACATGGTATGTGGTTTGAAACCACGCGTAACTAATGTAAAGGGGTAGAACATGGTAAGATATGAAAGTAATTTGATGAGTTTAAAGGAGTTGAATACAAAAAAAGATTAATGATGTTAGTAAACTGTATGCTTCCGCATATTGCATTTACAATTATAGTGTTATATTAATTGATTACGGAAAAAGGTTATGTTTATGAAAAGGAATACGATAAAAGAAAAAAGTTGCCCGTAATTTAATTAACCCAATTACTGTGATTGTAACTGCGCTTAATATCATAATCAATGTTAACAATACCGGTACGTAACGGGCTGTTACATTTTATGGTATCAGAGCAGTTTCATTAGGGAACTCTGATGATTGTGTAATTGAGGTGAGTGCTGTATAGTTGTACGTAGACTCTTATTGACTGCTACACATGTGATTCCTTAGTTTGGGCCTGATCAACCCATTTCTTCGTGTTCAATTTGTGGTCAGTATGAGATGCCTTCGTGACAACCCTGGAGCACTAATGCCAGTCCTTAGGCTGAGGTTGTGGGTGCAGTGTTTACTGCTCCACGGAAAGATATGTTAGTAAGTGAAATTGGCATAATCGAGGACTTAGTGAGAATAAATTGTGATACTGTCATTGAGGACTTAGTGAGAATGAATTGATATAAGTTTTTTAACCACTTTGGGTAGAATGCTACCATAGTTGAATGTGTGGTCTTGTGGTTAGTAAAAGGATTGATTTGAGTGGATATTGGTATGTTGATGTTGGTAGTCTTTCCTAAAGGTATGGGGAGTTAGAACAATTGGGTATATGTGAGAATTAGTGGTATATCTTTGACATGGTGGGGAATTGGAACCCCGATGAAATTGTGAAAATTTGAATATGAGTGTTATATGTAATATTGGATACCTTAGGGTAAAGTATAAGGTTATAAGACCCTTGATGAGGGCATACACTTGGATGACTTAAGATGCTTGGATGTAGAAATAAATTGAAATTTCAAATTTGGATTGAGGATTGTGAGTAACTTAAAAGAACTATGGAAATGATGTGTGGGATGATTCAATGTTGGAATTGGGACTTTAGTCCATGACGAGTTAATGTTGGCTGAATATAAGTGAGGATATCATGGGTATAAAAATTAAAATATAAGAAGTTGAGGAAATTGCCAAGTATGGCATTGGATGAATTTGATTGAAAGTATGAGAGTCCATAAGTTAAGGATGGTTGAACTTGACAAATGTGAGGTGAGAAAATATAACTGAGTGTGGTGTATTGATTATACTAATATGCTTCCATAATGTTGTGGAGCATTGCAAATTGGAGGACGTGGCTTAATTAAATATGGGTAGTAATCCTGTGATGGCTAAGTGCCAGTATATATATATGTTTTGTGAAGGCCGGGGTGCCTATATGTATATTTGTGTTGTTTTGAGTTAGTAAACTCTGTGGTAAAAGAAAAAATTATTTTTGGTAAAAGAGTAATGATGTAAGTGAAATTCCCTATGAGGGGAAATGTTTGAAGAGATTGTCTCTTTGGAGTGTCATTGGATGCTCAATGTGGTATGGGATTCGTGATGGAGTCCCGGTGTGCAAGTTATACCATGGCACACATGTTGGTAATAATGTGACAATTAAAATTGTCCTGGGTTTCCCTTGTGGATTAAATCCTAAGAGGTGTTGCTCTTGGAAGTCCCAGGCGAGCGCTGCTCGAAGTTGGAAATTATCTGGTGGTCCCGATGCGCAGAATGCATGGACTGTTAAATGATGGCACCCTTGGTGTCATAGTGAAATATTGAGAGAAAAAATGATGTTATGTTAATGAAGTGGATCTTCTACAGTGTTGAGCATAGTTGCTATGAGTCATGATGGACAACGGATTAGGACTGTACCGGACATGGGTACTTTTATGAATTGAAAATTATGTGCCAAAGTATGAGAAATATGTTGGAATCTTGTGGTGAGGATTATGCTATGGACTAAGACTAATGACTAGTCAAGTTAAATGAGTATATGGTTGAGAAAAGAACCATATTTGGAAGGTCATAGTGCATAGTGCAAAAGTAAGATATAATTAGTATATCATTATGTACCTATATAAAACTCTTTTGTTGTTATATATGAATGTGATGTGAATGTGTTTATCTTTGTGTGGCTTATATGCCCGGAGTATATGGCTATCTCCGTATGGATTATGTTCCCGAAGATTATTATTATTATCTTGTATAAGTAATGTAGTGTGAGGTAGAACCTTGTGTTAGTGGGACTGTTAGTACAGCCGTTGGCATGTTACCTCTTCTTGCGTGAATTATAAGGACAGATTCTCTGATTGGTGGGGCATTGCACCTGGGGCCCTTAGGACAGCAAGAGCTCGAGGGGTTAAACTTAAGGATGTCCTTACCCATTGTATTAGAGGATTGTATCTTGTGAGGAACGCAAGAGGTGAATTTGGATAACTGTAAGTGAACAGTAATATGCCTAATATGATGAAATGTGAGAGGTGCCATGAGACGGCGGTTCGAATCATGAAATTGAGCACTCGGAGATGTGCATGAGTGTATACCAAGTGTGGTAGTATGAATTGTGGTTTTACGGAAGTTGTGAAATGAATTATTGGATTGTCACCCTATGTGAAGGAAATGAAAAATTGATTAGTACCGATGGATTGAGTCAAAGTTTTATGGAAAGGCTTGTGATGGTGAGATGTTAAGTTAAGTTGGTGGCCTGAGTGGCCAAGGATGTTAATAAGGGATTAATTGTGATTTATTCAAGTAAGAAGGTGTGATGCTAGCTGTTAAATAGAATGGTATTTGGTGAAATAAAATGTTGATATCTTTACCCTGGTGGTAGAGTCACTGATGGAGTTGCATAGATGCAAATTATAGTGAGAGGTGTGTTGAAAATACACAATGTTGATGTTGTTCTTGGGCTAGGTACCAAGATATATGATCGGGTGTGCTAGTGGTACTTTTGATAGTCCGAGAGACTTGTGTGATAGCCGATATGAAATTACGAAAGTAATGATAATGATGGATTTAGTCCTGGTGGCAGGATAAATAGGCTTTGAAAATCCCTATGTGATGGGACAGTTACGAGAGAAAGATGATATGTAACCTGGAAATGATACATACTAATTGAACGAATTGATGATGAAGGTGAGGTGTATAGGATGAAATACATGTGGAATTGGTAACATGAGTATGGAACGGTATTAAAGAAAATTGTTAATGGAAACCTGAGGCATGTTGCCTTTAATGTGAGAAATCAATGATGAACTATGTGTTAAGTGTTGAGATGATTAGTTGAAATTGTAAATATGATCTAGTGTATAAAAAAAATTAATGAGTGAATCCATAGATGAAGGCTTTGAATCAGCCGATGTAGTGTATAAATGGTAAAGTGTGGTCCATTGGGTACCAGTTAAAGGTCTTGAGGAAGAGATTCATCATTGTGTTTTGGTGAAAATGGTGAAATTGTAAGGATAGATTGGAAGCTGGGCACAGGGATTGTGCTTGTTAAAGATAAAATACTAAGATGAGATTGTACGTCGTAGGTTAAAGAACATGAGAAAAGCAAAATGTGTGTGTACGAGTAGTGGCTAAATGCCAAGGATGGGGATTTATCCATCAGAAAATAAAAGTATAGTGAGTGAGAACTAGAGGACTACTCGGTGAATTGCACTGAGGGGCTGTGAGATTCCATAATAGTTTTAATGTGGAATAGAAATGTGAAAATTTTTTATGGCAAGAGTACATACTCAGTAGAAATAGAAATCAGAGAAGGAAAATTGTGGCTGTATTGTGCCAGTAAGTAATAGTTGCCTGTGTGGCACAGATTGAACAGGATGTAGCATAACCCTATGGGTATATTGGTTGATATGTTAATTTGGTAGGAAAACCTGCCAAGAGAAATTATGGGCTATATGTGCTAGGTAGCCAGACTTGTGAAATGAAACTGAAAAGAAATTAAAAGAAATTGGCTTTGTAAAGCAGAGAAAGTGCACAACTGTGTGGTGCGCTCCGGTTGTTCACATGTGGTGTCACCGGTTGATATGGAAATTGGGGAGGACTGGAGGTCTCCCATTGGGCCTTTGAAAGGCAAGGTCATTGTGAAATGGGGCTGAAAAGCCAAAAGATAGAAATATAAATGATTGTTTTGGTGTCCGCACACTGATGAAGCTACTTGGGGACGAGAGGCTGAGATTCTCCGGCTGTATCCTGAGTTAGCATATGTGCATAGTTGATTTTGCGGACAAAATTCCTAAAAGGTGGGGTGAATATAACACCTCGGAAAATTAAATGTGAATTTATTTGATAGAATATGAGTTAGAATGGAAAAATTAGTGAAAATCCGAGAATTATGGCCAAAATGGGCAAAAAGGGCAAAATGGTAATTTGCCAAAAACGTAAACCGAGGCATGAAAAATGGAGTTAGAGATTTAATATGACAAAAATAATGCTGGAAATGGAATCAGGACGGAAAATTGAGTGAGTAGGCAAAATTGTGAAAAAATGATGAATAATGACTTTTTAAGTGAAAAATACTGCGGTATGAGTGTACCGATAAGTGTGAAATTTTTATGAGTATTTTGAGGAAAGAAAAATATGACATGGACTGGAAAAATGCATAGATTAAGAATTTGTGATCAGAATTTTTATCGGGATGAAAGTTAGATCGCGTGTGGGACCCGTGTGACCGAAGTCACTTGGCCCCCACCCCTTTTTCTTCTTTCTTTCCTTCTTTTTCTTCCTCCTTGCGTGCGCCCCTGCCTGTGAAGAACCCCAAACCACCATTTCTCTCTTCTCTTGCCATTTTCTCTATTCTTCACCAAATCGCTTGATTTTGGTGTTGAAACCTATTGTAAACAACCTTCTAAAGCCATTGGTGGTACTCTTAAGCCATGAAACCACCTCCATTGCTGCGTTTTGGGCAGGGACTGATCCGACCCCTTTGGTGTTCTTGGAGTTTTTGGATCACCTTTGGATTGATGGAGCCTTGGTGGTGTTCCTACACTAGATGGTGAGTATATTTGTGGTTCTTTTGTGGTTGATTTTGTAGATCTAGAAATTATGCTTTGAATCTTTAATTCTAGATGTGTGATGATAGAGAGCTCAAATGGAAAAATGCTATTAGATGAAAAGGCCTTAGAATCTTGCTTGTAAGCTAGAAATGCAATGAAAATTTTTGGTGAAAAAGTTAGGTTTTTAACTTAGGAAAATTTGAGGAATTTTCATGAAAATTGGTATGAGGTGTAAGTGATTAATTGAATGGTGGACCATTGGTATAGAGTGATAATATGATGATATGATTAGTGTGTGTGTTAAAATGGAATTGAAAACCTTGTAGAGCCAATCTTTGAAGAATTCGAACCATAGAGGGGTTTGGAGGAAAAATGATGTTAAGGTTGTGAATTGATGGGGTATGATATAAAATGATGTTTAATTGGATGATGGTATAGTGTGATATAGTGGAATGAGAAGAAAGAATGTGTGATTCATGATGTATTTGGTAATTTGAGCTATAAAAGAGATTAAAGTAAAAGAATGATTACTTGAAATTAAATGATTGATTTGGAAATGGTTCGATAATCATGTTGTGGATTATCTAGGTTGCCTCTTTTGGACGCTTTGGAAGCGGGTAAGCTTGGAGCTTACGTTTGGAGCATGGGCTCGGTATTGAGGTAACCTTTGGAACTGGGGTTTAGCCCTTGTGTGCTCCACCACACCTAGTGGAAGGTTGTGGTTGGATTATGTGATTATGGCATTGTGTGATTATGTGCTTGTATGCATATTGCTTGGATTGTATGAAAAATTGTTTGGTCACTGGCCAGTTGACGTGTGTTGGTTTGGACATCCGCTGGGTTCGTCCTTGTGAGAATGCCAGTTGGAATGTGCCATGGGGTCGACTCTGGGAGCGACACCAGGATGATCCAAACGGGGGACGTCCGCCGGATAGGGCTCATGAGGAGTTCCGGTTGGGTTTTGCCTTGGAGTCTTCTCAACCATGGGAGAGGCGCCAGGATTGTCTCGGGAGTTATATGATGGAGTCCTTGAACATGAATCCATGCGTGGATGTTCTCGGGTTGTCTCCAGTTGGTGGGTGATATTGTATTGCTTGCATGTTATATGATGTTATATTTGCACATTGAGTGAGCCATGGGGTGGAGAAACCTCCAGGGCCCTTGGTTTACTGAGATATATTTATATATCTCACCCCGTGTTTTGGGGCATCATTCCAGGTCAGGTTGAGCCTGGAAGAGTGGAGCATGAGGTGCATATTGGAGGCACCATGTGATGAGCATTGGATTGGGACACATATTGCATATGCTTTATGCTTTAGAATTAGATCATGAACTTGTGCATGTTGAAAATGCCATGCCTTTGTATGTTCATGACTACATGTTAAATTCTTCAATATGATGTATATGTATAACCTTGGAACCTATTGTATATTTGAGTGAGCATGGGACTTGTCCATTGCCACATTCATTGTGATTGAAGCCTTGGCAAATATGTTGTAAAATGGTCCATATTTGATGTAAAATGGCCATTATATTAAAGAATTGTAAATGATGTATGGTTGTATAAAAATGCATGTTTGAAGGGCCTAGTGCCTACATTAGAGTATGTTTAAGTGTTGTGTGGAGTACTAAGGTGTTTGGGATGGATTACACAACCCTTTTTGGGCTTAAAATGCTGTAATCTGTCACTTTTGCTGCATAGTAATCGATTACCCAAGCATGGTAATCGATTACCATGCAACAGGGGACGAAATTTGGCTACTGTCTTCACTGGTAATCTATTACTGAGGCTTGGTAATCGATTACCTTGTGAGGTAATCGATTACCCAAGGTTGGTAATCGATTACCAGAACAGAGGAGGTGAAAATTTAGCTACTGTCTCATTTTTGACAGGTGGTAATCGATTACCACCCACTGGTAATCGATTACCACAGTGCAATTTTTGAAAATTTAAGTTTTTCTAGACTAAAAGAAAGGGGTTTAACTTGATGGGTATAACTCCACATGGTACGTGGTTTGAAACCACGCGTAACTAATGTAAAGGGGTAGAACATGGTAAGATATGAAAGTAATTTGATGAGTTTAAAGGAGTTGAATACAAAGAAAGATTAGTGATGTTAGTAAACTGTATGCTTCCGCGTATTGCATTTACAATTATAGTGTTGTATTAATTGATTACGGAAAAAGGTTATGTTTATGAAAAGGAATACGATAAAAGAAAAAAGTTGCCCGTAATTTAATTAACCCAATTACTGTGATTGTAACTGCGCTTAATATCATAATCAATGTTAACAATACCGGTACGTAACGGGCTGTTACACCTTTTCAATCCAATTTCGTAACAATATGAAATTGAATTAACGCAATTTCCAAACGACATGAAATTCCTTAGTTTAAATAAACCAACATGTCACAATATAACATGAGATCTCAAAATTTGTGACATTAAATCATCTTTAAGCTCAAAATATGCTTAAAGATACTATTCATACATATATTTCTCAGTTGACGGGAGAAATAACAATAATGATGATCATGAATTATTAAAATTTAAACAAAATTCACAAAAATAATCATTAGTTTGCATGACCCCAATTATGCATGTGCCCATGGATGGGTAATTGATCCTTGATGGATGTTTGAGATTTCTGGATTTATATACGATAAAAATTGTTTATCAAGAAACCTTGAGAGTGGAATTTCTAATCCCTATTTATCTGAAATACAGTCATTACGCTGTCTAATTTTAGAATCCGTCTGGATTGACACTTGTCATATTCGGATGGTAGAGGACCATTGAGTTTGGTCATGGATGAAATATGAATGTTAGAAAGGGAGTTGTGATTAATAAGAATGAAGTGATGCAATGCAATATTTCATGTGAAACAAAATTAAGAAAGGGAAAAAAATTAGCTCGTATTTTCGTAAGCTAATGGAAGATTATAAGTTAAATCTTATGTTGATTTATGTTTTAGTATCATATGTATGTTAATTCAATGGCTCATGACAGAGATATAACAAAGAACAAGCATTAGCATCACCGGTGAAGTGCTTAGTTTCTTTGCGAAGAACGGCTTCAAGCCTACGAACATGTAAGAACAGAAGGGTAAATAATATGGTTATGGTTATGATAAAACAACAAAGAAAAATAGTTGTATGTGGTTGGTTTGGTATCATACCAGGTAGGTTTGGTTCCGGTGGTGGTGAGTCCACGCTGGTCAAGCTTCGTTCACAGCTCCTCCACCTTCTTATTTTTACTCGCCATTGCAGAGGGAAATGGACTCTACTCTCCAACTTCGAATTTCCAAACCAGTTTCAACCATGTTACCCTTCTATACGATGTTGTTTACTAAGGGATAAATATAAATAGTCAATGCATTAGGTGCGCCCTGCACAACAACACTTATTTCATCTTCAGGAGGGGTTTGGTAGAGGAGAAATTTTTATTTATCCGAAAATCACGAATTCCAAAAATATAGTGGGAAATATATTTTTCCTAGAATGTTACTAAAAAGCTGTTTGGTAGACCCATATTTTCCTGGAAATATTTAGTTTATTTTATTGAGTTTGTGTTTGGTTGATTATGAAATATTAGTGGAAATGTGAGGTTATTGTACCAAAATAACCTTACCTTTACCTTTTGATTCAAATATTGTAACGAACATTGCTGAAGACAAAGAAGAAACAGATCCGGGTTTAGGGTGAGGCAGATTCCTTGAAGAATACAGACCCCACCTTTAGTGAGTGTGATTCTTGGTGAAAAAAACAAATGAAAAAATAAGCCTTCAAAAAAATGCTTCCCGTGGAATGGAAGGAATCTTTGGGCTATTTTTTTTTTTTTTTAAGTTATAACTTTGAAATATAAGCATCAGAACACAGTAACACAGAGAAAGACAACACGTACGACTTCCATTCAAACCTTTTGTTAGCCATGGGAGAGCCAATTCTAAACAAAGTGAACTAAACATTAAACACACACAAAGACAACAGATACGACTTCCACCCTCGAAAGATGCTTCATGCATGCAGCCAAGATGTCAACATTCTACCAGTATACCTTCTGATGTGGTAAACAGGGGAACCTGCAAGCTTGGACGGTACAGTAGATCTTCAAGGATGCAACAACTACACCGACGGAGCAAACACTTTCATTTGGTATTGCTGATTTACGAACACCATATCTTCACAGATCGTGCAAAACACAAGGTCAATTTGGTCCACATGTTTGCGGGTTATTTTTCACTTCCCCGAGCAATAAACATTTCCAACTATTCGATGGAACTTTCACTTCACAAACTGTACAAAACTTTTCACACAAAAGAAATATCCAGGAAACAAATTTGGCCTGGAAAGTTTTTCATTTTTTGCTACCAAATGTAGCATTATTTTTTTCCCTACCATCCTTTTCCGGGTTTTAAAATATATTCCGCGTAACAAACGCCCCCTTAGTAAATAGATAGAGAATTTCATGGACAAAGTAATACTTTTTTGCAATAATATGAATATAATACAACATGAAATAATAAATTTAAAAAAGAGATTATTTTTCTGCAATAATTGTAGATGAATTATCTCTATTGAATCTAAAACAATATCATTTTGGGACAGGAATTAAAATATTTCTATAATTTTAATTTATACAAGAGTATAAAATTTTTATTATTATAATTTTTAGAATACAGAAAATTTATTCATATTCACTATAAAATATTAAATTCTTTAAGATAACTTATAAAACACGACACATTTATGATGCAACATTTAAAATAAGCATAAGATATAAATTATAATTAAAAACATCTAATTTTGGAAAATTTAATATTAATTGTTAAAATATTATTACTTATTTAATTATGAAATATTTCAACCATATTGCCCTTTTAAACGGCGCCGTTTTCCAAATGCTAAGTATAATGCAAGAAACCTCCAACTTTCCTCTCCATTAATGTGAAGTAGTTTTCTCCCACGCAGAATTTATAGAGCTTCTTTATATTCTCAGGTCCTAAATCTATTGAAACTCTTCTAACTCTGAATGCATTTTTTCTTAGAATATCTGTTTCCCGATAATGTTATGAAAAAACTGTTTTATAGGCGAAAATATTACCGAGAATTTTAGCTAATTTTGCTGAGGTGATGTTTGGTTGATGATAAAATATTAGTGGGAATATTTGAAGAAATTTTTTTAACATAAGTATAATACAAGAAACCTCCAACTTTCCTCTCCATTAATGTGAAGTAGTTTTCTCCCACGCAGAATTTATAGAGCTTCTTTATATTCTCAGGTCCTAAATCTATTGAAACTCTTCTAACTCTGAATGCATTTTTTCTCCCTCAACGAAAGTTAACGAAATGAACAAAACACCAATAAGAAAGAGTGCAGTTCAAATTCTTGTTGGCGCAGATCTGGTAGTAACAGTTAGCATATGAAATTAGTATTAAATTATGGGGAAAGATCTGTCTATAATTTTTTTTTTACAAATTACTCTAAGAGTCTGTTTGGATCCTCTTATTTTTAAGTTAGAAGCTACTTATAAGCTAGAGCTTTAAAAAAAGTTTAAAGTTGTTGGGTTATTACAAAAAAAATTTAGTTTAAAAGTTACTTAAAAACACATAATTTAAGAAAATTATCTCTATATCTATCTTTATAACTCTTCATTTAAAAAAAACACATAATTCAAGAAAAACAGATTAGAGCTTTAAAAAATTTCCTCCTAGGAACTATTAGCTTTCAGCATTTTTCTTCATTATAAAAAAAAGAGTTTTTCATTATAATTTTTTTTCTCAAAACATGTTTGGTCTAGTTTATGCTTACAAGTAGCTTCTAGCTTAAAAAAAGAGAGTATTCAAACAGGCACAAATATTTAATTATTCGTATTTTGGCCTCCCATATATTATGTTTGAAGAGAGAACAAATGTTTAATTTTTAGCCCCCACAGAAAAAATTCCTACAACTGTTCCAAAATATCAGACAACATTTCCTTTGATCGGGTATTTCACAAATACCACCCCTTTGGTGGTAATTTGTGGAGGTAAATAGGATCACATTTTGGTCATAAGAATAATTCCAAGGCAAACCGGATACCCAAGCAACTCGTATCAAAACTCCTACCAGACGTGGCCAAGTACGAAACCCATTTTAACTTTCTTGATATTTTTACAAACACCCCTATACCAAACAGGCCCTGGTTAAACAGATGGAGAATTTCATGGACAAGGTAATATTTTTTGGAAGAATATGAACATGAAACAATAAATTTAAGAAATTATATAACACGACGCATTTATGATGCAACATATAAAATTAGCGTAAGGTACAAATTTTAGTTAAAAAACATTTAATGTTTTAAACATTAATATTAATTTTTAAAATATTATTATTTATTTAATTATGAATTTATTTTTTGGTAATCAATTATGAAATATTTAACCTCTTCAGTCTTCTCCCTGCAATCTCTTATGACACTATTATTTTTTTATCCTTTCGATAATATTATATAGAAAAGATATTTCTCTTGTCACTAGAAATGAAATTATAAGTTCAAAAAGATGTCATTTTGAGTCATAAGATTAAAAAATCATAAGAATAAATACAAATATAACTATAATATATTAAAATTAAAATTATAAAAATACTTTAATTTTCACTCCAAAATAACATTGTTTTGTACTCACCATGAATAAGTTATCTCTTGTGGACAAATCCTTTATCCTATTATAGATTATAGAATGAGAATAGATCCTCTTATGTGAAAAAATGATAATGTGGTCATGTTATTTGATCATAACCATTCATTGATAACGATAAAATAAAAAGAAAAAAATATATAATTTTTAAATGAGTGATAATATTAATGCGTGATAATTTTTTCACATACAGAACCATTTCCATAAAAAATAGACTAAAACGGCGAAAGGAAATTAGGGTTTCGAAAACTACATTTTGGTCGTTCTTTTGCTCAATTGCGTCTCATTTATTATCTTCACATCAAAATTTCATGCATTTTATGCACAAAATTATAATTACTACATATAATTTATTGGTTCACTTCTTCTACGGTGAATGAATGTAGATAACTTATCTACAGTGAGCCCAAAACGACGTCATTTTGAGATAGAAATCAAGGTATTTTTGTAATTATAATTTATTTCAGTGTTATAATAGTCGTTTTCATTATATTTTTTAAATTTTTCAACCCAAAACGACGTCGTTTTGGAAGAGAAGGTGGATAACTTATCTATGTCCACCTTATAAAAATTAAAGCCATAATTTATATAATTTTTTTCAATTACCTAAGGTTGTTCTAGATGCTGCTACAGCACAGCGTGTACGCATGAGTTGAATTGAGTCATCATAGACTGCTCCAAATGGCTGACGTGTATGTTGTGTATTGCGTATGTTGTGCCTGAATGCCTTAAACATTGATGGGTATGTTGTGTATTTTGAAGTTGTTCTGTGGTTTGGTGATTGAAGCTTGTGAGTTTGTTTCTGGGCCTATGTTGTTGATGAGTGAAAAGTTAGTAGATAAAAACTTCGCTTTGATTGTTCATATGCTATTGGGATTTGGGAGGGGATTTTTAGCTGGATTTATCAATTAAAAATCAAAACAATTATATTATACGGTGTAACATAGCAACATAAATTTTATAGATTTCTTGGATTTTGATAGGTATATCACTTCTCAATGTGTAGGAATTATTGCTGCCAGAAGACATCATTTGATGCATGACTGTTACCAATTCCTCGGTTTCTCGGTTGTCTTAGAACAGTCTTGTGCATAATTTTTTGTGGTGAGTTAGGTCTTTCTTGGATGTACCAATGAAATCAAGCTATCAACATGGTGGAGTTGATAATACTTACACAAAGATCTTACTGACATCACTGTCAGCAATGGTGGCAGAGATCACAACTTTTCCCATAGACCTGATCAAGACCAGGCTCCAACTCCATGGTGAGACACTTTCCTCAAGTCATCCCACTAGTGCATTTCGAATAGGCTTAGACATTATCCGTGAACAAGGTCCTCTTGGCCTTTACAAGGGCTTGTCTCCAGCAATTATTAGACACCTATTCTACACACCTATTCGAATTGTTGGGTATGAACATCTGAGGAGCGTGGTTTCTGCTGACAATGGGTCACTCTCTATCATTGGCAAGGCTGTTGTTGGTGGAATCTCTGGTAGCATGGCTCAGGTGAGAAACTACATGGTCTGGAATGTGTTGTATATTTATGCAGAATCCTTGTCAATTTAGTCATTTCTCTCACTGAACATTTGTAAGATTTGTAATTGGAAATTTTTGTGTACGTTTTCAATTGAAAATATTTAGAGAGCGAGCCTCGAGCAGTGGTAAAATTGTTCCATGGTGACTAAAAGGTTACATGTTCGAATCCAGTAAACAGTCTCTTTGCAAACATGCAAGGATACGGCTGTATACAAGAATCGTGCTCATCCTTATACTCGCTAGTTGGGGTTTAATGAGGAGTGGTTGAAAATGTTGAGCATCAAGGTTGTAATTTATGGATAAGAGTTCTAAGAGGGATTGTGGAGTGAAAAATAGAGAAGTTACAGCCTCAGATTCTGTTGTTGAGAGGTTCAAGAACAAAGTTTTATGCTTTCCAAGAACACCATATGAAAGATTTTATGAACATAGTAAAGATTATGTGGTCTTTGAACATCAGTTCTTAGTTTTATGCAATTGATTGATTTGGTATCAGGTATAACATGGCTTTTTTTTTCTTTAAACTAATGTTTATCTTTTTTTAGAAGGGTTAAGCTAATAGGGCTCATCTAGGAGACTAATCAGTCCTATACATAACATTTGTCTTGTCTTGGTTCTGGTCTAGGTGATCAACCTATAGGAGGGGACTTAGCATGTCTTTCTGGTTTGCCTTTGTCATGATACAGTATACACTCCCTCTTAAGCTTAAGTTTACTAAGCTCTAAGTTTGTTACAAGTAACAAATCCACAAATATCACAGTCCATCTCAACCAAAGAACTCGGGCATCTAACAACCTTTTACCAAGTTGTAGTAGGGATTCATGTACTGAACTAATAGAGAATCTTTCAAATTTTCCCACCCTGTCACGTGCTGGAGAGATAGAAGTAAAAGAATAGATTGATGGTTTCATTAATTAGATGAAAAAACAGCCATTAGATAATAAATGTTGAAGAAATATTTGCTTAGCTTTATGATAAAATGCAATTTTACGATGGTATAAATATCCAACAAACATTAAGTCAGTAACCTGGAATTTCTTTTGGGAATAATCCTTGTATGTAGCCATAAGGTTTCAATTAACTGCTCACTTTTAATTATATTTTTCTTGGAAAATTACAATATTCTATTATTTACTCTTAATAGTACAGGTCATAGCAAGCCCAGCTAATCTTATCAAGGTGAGGATGCAAGCTGATAGCCATATGGTGAGCCAAGTTCATCAACCTAGGTATTCAGGACCATTTGATGCTTTGAACAAAATAGTTCAAGCTGAAGGATTTAAAGGACTGTGGAAGGGTGTTATTCCTAATATCCAAAGAGCCTTCTTAGTGAACATGGGAGAATTAGCCTGTTATGATCATGCTAAACAATTTGTTATTAAAAAAAGGATAGCTGAGGATAATGTTTATGCCCACACATTAGCTTCCATCATGTCAGGTCTTGCGGCAACTTCTTTAAGTTGTCCAGCTGATGTAGTGAAGACTAAAATGATGAATCAAGCAGCTAAAATGGAAAATCAAGTCTTATATAGTAGCTCTTATGATTGCTTGGTAAAGACAGTTAAAGTTGTAGGAATAAGAGCACTGTGGAAAGGATTCTTCCCTACATGGGCAAGGCTTGGCCCATGGCAATTTGTCTTCTGGGTTTCCTATGAGAAATTTAGAAAAATTGCTGGGCTCTCTTCTTTCTAATATCAAGTTTTGATTTATACTGGCAGACTTTTATTCATAACATATTCACAATTCACAGCCTCTAGAGTACACACATCCAGATATCTTTCTCCTGTTTATACTATTATTTGGAAACTTCCAATTGATACTTCTTTAAACTTTCAACTTATAAAGTGTTTACTCTTATTTTTTATTTTTTAATTGTTCATTTTAATTGAACACTGTTACAAATGTTTTTGGGGGAAATGTCTGCTGTAAAATAAAAATTATTTTTCTCCAAATAATATATTTCTTAGGGATAAAATTTACTCACAATTCTTATATAGACTGATTATATAAGTTTATTATTTATATATAATAATTACCATATATATTTTTGAAGTCTTATTGGACTCCATTAATCTGGTTTCGGATTTGAACCTCCTTATCCACTTTAGGAATTGTAACTCTTAGAGATCGAATTTGATTATATAAGTGTTTTTGTTTCAAATAACTACTTTACAATTAAAATGATCACATGTAAATGTAAAATGATTTAATCTACGGAATTATCAATTTTTCTTTGGTGGAAGAAAAGAAGTTTTTCCCACTTAGATGTAGAGTAATGAAAAAGAAAGCATAGAGGAATGAGAGAGAAAATAATAATGAGGCATATTTCTTTTTATGTCTCAGTGGTAAAAAAAAGAAAGTATAAAGGAATGAGAGAGAAAATAATAACGAGGTGTAATTTTTATTTTTTTTTATATGTCTCAGTGGTAGAAAAAAAATTCTATCATTGAAGTAGAAATGATAACCCCTTAATCTATATAGTTTGTGTCAGTGTTAAGAAAATCGGACCAAGCCGACTGGGTTGATCTGAGAATTGGTAAACCGGTCACATAATTGGCCTGGTTGAAGTAACGGACCGGCCATGCATCAGAATCGGTGCAACCCGGCTGGTTTTCATGAAAATCGATGACCCGGCCCGGTCTCAAAAAAAAAATCAATTTTTTTTTGCAAAAAAAATCATAATGAACATATTTGAATATTTTTTTATTAATTTACTTACATAAGTTATGTACCTACAACACTAATATTATCTCAATTATTCACTATGCAGAAAATTTTGATTTGATTTATAGTTAGAGATTTCATTTTCTGAACCTAAAGCCCCGTATCACGACCATTATATTTTTTTTATTTCTTATTGGATACTAAAATGTGATTTATTATTTTTTATATTAGAATATTTGAGATTTTTATCATTTTTTTTAGATATTTGAGTATGTTTATAATTTTTTAATAAAAATTATAAAATTGCATATAATTACCAGGTCATGAGGTTGAACTAGTAACCCAATACCTCGACCTGGTCAATGACCGAGCCGATCTTAATAACATTAGTTTGTGTAGACTAAATTGATATAAAAATTTCTCTAAGTTGGAGAGAATCTTTTTATGAAGTATTTTTACCTATCTTTTTTATTTAAGATTTATTTGTTTGTTTTATTTTTGTGATTAAATATTAGATTTTAAAACTTTGTGGCAATTATGTAAGTTTTGTTTAAAAAAAGGTAAAAATCTTTAAAAATGGAGCAATTTTATCACAATCTTAACAACTTTGACTTCCTGATTAGAGGTAATCTCAAGGTCTTTTCAAACATTTTAGGGTGATTTGTCACTTTAACGTGGCCACAAAATGGAACCCAAAAATTTCAACTTCCTCTTATGTTTTTCCCCTCATACTATATTTCAATTTGCACATGCTCCATAAACCTTCAATATAGAATATCTTATTTGGAAAATATAATCTAATGAAAAATATTCTTTAACTAACGAAATCCTATAACATATATAAAGAACCCAATAGGAAAACTCTCCAATTCATTTACATGTGGCAAAAGGATGTAATAACAAAATCTTATTGGTCGGTGTATTGATCCTCTTCGGCTTCGATTTTCAGCTTAATCTTCAGTATGGGCCTCATTTTTTGAATGCAATCTTTTATTTTTAGGAGGGAAAAGGAAGGATCATATTTATACTGTTATTATTTTAAATTTATTTATTTATTTAAACAAGCTATGTATTTTTTTAGGATGGTTATAGTTACAACCAAAATGTTTTACAACCTTTTTTACAATCTTTTTTCTCACCGTTAGATTAGCTCTTGATCGACGGTTTACAATTTTTCCTTTTTTCTCCTCAGTTTGTCCATCTCCTGCGATCGTTCTTCCTTTGGTTTCACGGGAAGAAGAAAAAAAACCACCGATTGGAAGAGGAAGACACTCCATTAATCATCCAATCAAAACCTAACAGAGGAAAAGGTATCACCTTCTCACATTTTATTTCGTTTTCAAAAACCCTAATCAATCGTTGTTCTCAGGTGATTCTCTTATTCGATGACTTCAACATCCATTCTCATTTTTTTTTCTTTTTCTTTTTTCTTTTGTATTTTTTTTCTAAATCTCCAAAATTAAAGATAATTCAGATATTTTCCCCTTGTTTTCGTTGATCGTTGCAATGTTTGGAGATTTATATATTTTGATTTTGTTGCCAAATTTTTTGCTTGATTGCCCAGTGAGGATTCCACGAGTCATCACATTTTTTTGATCTTGTTAGTGGCTAATTTTTGAGCTTTAAGACGGTTCTATTTCGTATTTGATTTTTATGTGCTGCAAATATTTTGCGTGGTAAGGTAATAATTATGAAGTTGTTATAATAGCTAAATGTATGATTTAGAAGCGTTCTATGTGATTTGATTTGTACTTGTTTGAAAAATGATTCTCTAATCTTGTTAAATAGCCCTAAGCCAATTGCAAATTGAGTACTCTGCAGGTGTAAAGTTAGTATAAGCTTATTACATGTGAACTTTATCAAACTTTCAGCGAATTACTATTTTTAAGCTTACGGGTGTGTATAGAAGTTGGTGTATTAGTCTTTCTGCAACCTTGAAATGATTTCATAATAATAGGATATTCTGATACATCGATGTCATCTAGGTGAGCCATAGCTTGCATTAACATAATGTTGTTGCCTAGTTCTGTATTATTACTGAAATTGATCAGCGAATGCTGTGTAGTTCTTTTTATTACATTGCTTTAAAAAATTTAGATAATTTCATGAAACTGGACTAAATGATAGTTCATTTGAGGATATAGTTCTTAATTAATATAGTTCATTTGTTTACTTTGGTGAAGGTTAATATGGATGTCGATCCATTAGATTATATTGACTTCAGCGACGATGGTTTGTCGAATGAAATGGAACATGATGAAATGGGAGACAACATACTTGATGAAATAGAAGAAGACTTACCTAATAATATGTCGAATGCAATTCTGTTATCACCGACAAAGAATAATGATGTTTTGATTGAGGTTGGAATGACATTTCCTGAATGAAATGATATAGTAGAATTGTATACAACATTACGCAAGGCAAAAGGTTTCAGAATTCGGGGACGAACATCCAAGAATAACTATGTGATTCTAACATGTGCTAGAGAGGGACATCTATATTGAAAAAAAACATGTGACACCAAATCAAGACGGACATCAACATCACGTATAGGGTGTCAAGCTTGTCTCAAGGCTTACAAAAGTAAAAAGACAAATATGTGGAGAATTACATATTTTGACGACAACCATAACCATGAGATGGTTACTCCGAAAAGTGTTCCATGTTTGAGATCACATAGACAAATGCCTGATGCTGCAAAATGTTTGCTAGAAAAATTCAATGAGGCAGGTTTGCCTACTGGAAAGGTGGCCACCATCTTCAAAAGCCATGATTTAGGGTTTGATAGTCGAGATTGTTACAATCATATGAAAAATGTGAGAAAAAGAATATATGATGCTGGGGATGCACAATCTGTTCTACTTTATTGTATTAAGCAACAATCATTGAATCCAGATTTCATTTATTCTATAAAGTGTGATGATGATGATCGGATGGTAAGTTTTTTTTGGATTGATGCAAGATCCAGACATGCCTATGAGTTTTTTGGGGATGTCATCACGTTTGACACAACATATATGACTAATAAGTATTCTATGCCATTTGGACCATTTGTCGGTGTAAATAATCTTTTGCAGTCCCTCTTATTTGGATGTGCTTTATTACAAGATGAAACTGAAGATACTTTTGTATGGGTTTTTGAGGAATGGCTTCGAGCAATAAATGGGAAACATCCAGTTGGCATAATTACTGACCAGGTATGATCAATTTATTGTATTTTATTGTAATATTTTGAATATCATCTCGAATATGGCTATTTATTAGTGACTGCGTACTTACTCATGTTATTTTGTCTTAAAGGACTTGGCGATTAGCAATGCAGTCAACAAAGTTTTTCCAAACACCAAACACCGATTTTGTTTGTGGCATATTATGAGAAAATTTCCAGAGAAGTTGTCCCATCTCTACCATGAGCACGCGTCATTCAAGAGGCATCTCAATAACTGTATTTGTATTTGGAGCTCCAAGAGCACTCAAGAGTTTGAAGATAGATGGCAGAGTTTTCTTATTCAATATGGTCTTACTGAAAATGAGTGGTTAAAAGTACTTTACACAATTAGATCTTCTTGGGTACCAATATTTAACTGTTCCACTTTCTTTGCTGGTATGAACACTACTCAACGTAGCGAAAGTATAAATACATTCTTTGATGGTTTTGTTACATCTGGCACAACTTTAAAGGAATTTGTGGAGAAATATAATCAAGCAATAGATGCTCGCCATGAGTCATTCAAAAAAGAAGACTTTGAATCTAAGCACAAAGATAGGCTTTTGACATTTAATATGCCATTGGAGGAGCATGTTGCTAAAGTGTATACCCGTGCAATTTTCAGATAGTGTAATTTTGAAATTGTAATTTTTAGATATGTGCGATTGGAAGTGTCTTCCTCGCAAAGCTGCTGATAGCGAAGTGGAAGGGTCGAGGAGGAGGAGAAAGTAATCAATATAGGCAATTAGTGTCTGTGTCTATATGTATTTATGACTGTGTATATACGTGTAGGGGTGTAAATAAGTCAGACGGCCTATCACGTCCTACAGCTTGACCTAAAATCTTTTAACACACCGAGTTTCTATCAGAGTTTTGTCAATGACAATGATTTGGTTTATTTCTCTTAAATTTGTGTAAATAAATAATCAAGAGCTAAACACTCATATTTTAGGAAGCCATGAGTAATCAAATTTACCTCCACAACTGTTACAAAGTTTCGAGTGATGATTGTTTCCCCCTTCACAGAAGATGCTAATATGTATTAAGAGAGACCAAGGGAGAACATGGAAGAAAAGAGACACATTAATCTTCTCTGATCCAAATCGATCCGAAAAGATCCAAAGAAAATTGTAATAAGTGATGGAGAACTTAGAAGAAAAGAGAGAAGAAATTTTTGAGATTTGGGGTTTAGTGCATGTTAGGAGGTTTATCAGAGTTTGTAAAATTTTTAACAGAATTGTTGATTAGAAACAATTGTGAAATACAGGAGTCAATTGAAACAATTAAAAGTATAAGAGGGTAATTCAAAGCATAGTGAAAGTTCAAAGTTCAAGGAGGTTTAAAAGTAAAAGCAGGATGCAATACAAATAATTGCACATCTAACATATTGGTCGAAAGACTTTTTTTTATGAATTTTTTTAATATTTTTTAGAAAAATAAATGATAAATAAGATTTTTTGAACTTTGCTTTGATACCAAATATCGTGACCATGATATCACATTGAGAGTCCAATACGATGTCGTTTTGGGTGAAAATTATGGTATTTTTGTAATTCTAATTTATTTCAGGGTTATTATAGTCTTTATAATTATAATTGTTTAATATTTCAATTCTAAAATGATGTCGTTTTGGAAATAAATGCAGATAACTTATCTGCAGTAACTGTAGAAATATTTTTCTGTAAAAAAAATAAAGGGAAAAGGAAAACTATCAAATATAGCTTATTTTATTTTAACCAGCATTAAATACTCTTAAAAAGAAAAAATAAAAAGAAAAATTTCCTTAAATTAAATTAATTGATTAAACTCAATCAATCTTAACACATTTAAAATAAGGAAATAGTTAAAAAAAAGTTTTCAAATCAACCTTGCTCAAAGTACATTACAAATCTGAGCCCTTGATAGATGCCATTAATTATTTTAAAGAAAATTAGAAATAAGAAAAAGAATCATGTTTTTTTTTATAACAAAAGAATCATGCTTTTAAAAAGTAAAGAATCGTGCTTTTAAACAGTAAAGAAACATGTTTTTTTTTTATAAACAAGAATCATGCTTTTAAAAAGTAAAGAATATATTCTCATTTTTTTTGGTTTAATAATGGTATTTTTATTTTATTTTTTGTTTTGTGAATGGAAAAAAAACAGAGTTTGTGTGTTGAAGACTTAAATATATATAATTGGTGGTGGTGAATGGGAAAAAGTAGAAAGGGAAATGGAAAAGGGTGAGGAGAAAAAATAAGGGTTAGGGTCACATATCCTTGACATTCCACTTCATGTATTATGTGACATCATGTTAAAGCTGCCACCTAGGTCAATCATTCGTTGTAGTTGCGTTTGCACTTCTTTCATAAACCTCGGCACTGATTCACGCTTCCAACAACTCTTCTCTTCACGAGCCCCAACCTCCGTTCTTGATCTCTCACCCCCTATTCAGCGTCTCCTCTACTTTCTTTCCTCTCCGGTTTCTAACCATGCCTTCTCCTCCTATTGCTGGAAGTGCAAATTATATATATATATATATATATATATATATATATATATATATATATATATATATTATTATTATGTTACATGTGATAACTTTTTTCCTACACATCTTTCGATAACTCTGCTATTTTTTTAGACGGTGGAGGCCACAGATTTGTCTCTATGACATGAAATAACTTATCTTCTTTAATATGACATTAATAAAGCCCATATATATATGTGTGAAATTTTCATTTGATATTTATGAATATTTTCATATGATTTTTATGAACATTTTTCATGTGTTATTAATAAAAATATTATTTCATGTGTTCTTTGTGAATAAGAAATTGGGTTTATTTTTTCTAAAGTTACTTTAGATAACTTTATCTAATGTTCACCGAAATGATGTCATTTTGGGACGAAAATCATAGTGTTTTTGTAATTTTGATTTATTTCAGGGTTATAATAGTCTTTATCATTCTAATTTTTTTTATTTTTCAATCCCAAAACGACGTCGTTTCATTAAACATTAGACAAAGTTATCTAAAATAACATTAGATACCTTTTTTTCCTAAATAATTTTATATTTTATATTTCAGTTTAATTTGAATATATAAATTTTAGTTTGCAACTTAATAACCTTTACAAATAATGTTAAATTTTTTTTAATTTTTTATAATAGACTAAGTCATACTATAAATGTGTTTTGCCATGAGTATCTTTAATAAAATGTGTATGATATCTTTATTGAGATTCAGATGGTGACTCGTGGCATGGTGACTCATACCAATAGTACTTCTAAAGCCATTTTTTTTTTTTTGGGGGGGGGGGGGGGGGTGGACAAAGAGTAGCTTGGGCTATGACATGTTATGAATGACCCAAAAATGTGTTTTGCCATGCTTGAGACCTTAGCCACTACGGTACTACTAATACAATACAAAATTGCATCGTTGTACATGTACTACAGTCAAAGCTCAAAAGCAAGCCAAATGAGATATTATATCCCTCCATACTTCACGTGGACACTAACCAAAGTACATAAAACCTAAATAATAGATAAAAGGGTTTTATAAGAGTTATGTTGTAGGAAAAGTGATTGTGTTATGTTATAGAGATTCGTTTTGCGTGCCAGAGTTTTTTTATTGCTGCAGGCCCCACAAAATGTTGTAAGATACAAGCAAAAACGTTGAGAATCAATGCCAAAAAATAAAATTGGAATCTGATATAGAGTTTGATATGTGCAAAGTTTTAATTATAAAAAAATTATTGAATCTCAATACGTATTTTTTTTATTGTATATAGTGATTAATATCGAATCATAAAATTTAAAAATATAATAAAAAATAATTTAAAAAAGTATCATATAAATTGTATTTTAAACCTTCAATTTCACTCTTTTTTTTTGTATTCTAGCTCTTCGAAATTTTTTTCAAGAGCCTCTGTTTTGTTTTTTTTTTTTTGGCTTAAATTTCTATTTTTTAAGACTTGTATCATTTTTTTTTAAGACTGAAGAGATTTGTATTAATTTGAAATTTTTTTAATTATTTTCCTAATTAATAATTAATTTTCAAATTTGAATCGCATCATATTTAAGTTTCCTTTTCTTAATTAATAGTGATTTTGTTTCCTTTCCCTAATTAATAATAGTAATTTAAAAAAAAAATTGAATTAAAAATTGTGAATCCTAATTTGATTTTGAAATTATAAATTGTGATACTATATATGATTCAAACCTGTGTAGCACCGATACCGACACGAGACACGTGACACGATATGACACGACATTCCGACACGTTAATTCTAAAAAATATTAGATTTTGACATGTTAGGACACGTTTTGATATTAAGTAATATTTTTAATTTATGTAGTGTATATTATATTTAATATTCAGTAATTTAACAAAAAATAATCTAAACTTATAATATACATAAATTTTACAAAGAAACATAAGATATCACAAATATTTATATTAAACTCGATAAATAGTAATTGTAATCCAACCAATCTAATAATGGGAACTAGAAATTCAACACAACACAATCTTTAAACCTTTTTTAAATTTCTATAACGCGTGTTAGAGTGTCGGGGAGTATCGGAAAGTGTCGGACACAACACGTCAAGGATTTTGAAGTGTTGGTGCTTCATAGATTCAAACGATACAATGATTTACGATCTGATATAAGATCAATTTCGATATATAAAACCAATTCGTATTGTACAATATATACCGTATTGTACAATAATGAGATGAGCCAACAAAACTTAACCATTGAATAATACCTAAAAAGATAATACACTGCTAAATGGAATAATCTCTACTATCAACTAGAACACCAAATAAGGTTTTCTCTACCAAATTAAGCATTTTCTCACAAGATAGAAACAAAAATACTCAAAAAAGAAAGATTTGATTGTTTCAACCTTGAAACTGTTCTTTTTGGCTATTGTGCCCTTCATTTAATAAAAATTACTAATTTGCCCCCATACAAAAATTATTTAAGAAATTTGCCTTTTCCACAGATATAATAAATTTATTTCTGTTTGACCGTTGACCGAACTGATACTCGAGTATGCTACCCACATACTCAAGTATATTTTGCAGATTGAAAATGTCCATGTGTGCCATGAGTTTATATCCAAGTATTGCCCATACTACCCACATACTCAAGTTTATACCCGAGTATTCAGTTAAATACTCGAGTATCCTACCTTTATAATTGAGTATTTATCTGCCAGAAACTCTAATATAATTGGATTTCTGCGTCATTTGTCATTTACGTGCTTTCTCATCTCTATTCTAAGCTTTAACTTAATATTTAAAAATTTTATGACAGTTATATAAGTTTTTTTTTAAGTAAAAATATGAAAAATAGAGCAATTTTAACATAATCTCGAAAATTTCTGACTTTGAAATTAAATGTCAACTTCCTACCGGCAACAAATAGAAAGTGGTAACATTTTCTTTGATTTTTTTAAAACACTCTTAGGCTTGTTTTGTCAACAAAATAATTGTCTATGTCGATCCTATAACTGCGAGATGTTTGTGCAGGTTGATGTTTTACCCCGCATACTATAATTCAATTTACATTGCACATGCTCTATAAACCTTTCAATATAGAAGATCTTATTTGAAAAGTATAATCTAATGAACAACATTCTTAAACTAACGAAATCCTATTACATCTGTTAGGAATCCAAATAGGAAAACTCTTCAACAATTCAGCCATTTTGATGGAAGCAACCCGGGTGAACTTATCTTTTAGCCAAACCTCAATGGTGCCAAACTTTGTACCAGCAAATATGAAGTCACTGTTGATGGCTATGCGATGGATATCAAGTCCAGTTGAGAGTGATCCCACTACCATTTTGGTGGAAAGTGAAAATACCTTGCATCAATTTGAAGTAGATTTTAGTTTATCTAGCAAGGATGCTTGCTTATCAGTAATTCAAAAGAACGCAATAAATCACATATACTTCCCTGATTGAGCTTCCCAGCTTTGATTCAGAAGAAGCACCAAATTTCAGAGAAGCAGACTCACCACCAAATGATGATGAAGCAGTAAATGGCATTGGTGGTACCTTGAAAACATTTCCATTGGTGCCAAAGTTCACTAATGGAGCATCAGCACCAGGCTCCTTTGATGAAACAACCTTTTCCATACCAAATATTGAACCTGATTTAGTTATCTCCTTTGATGGAGCTGCAGTAGCTGTTGACTTTGTTGACCAAACCACCTTGTTCCCAACATTAAATAGGGGAGGATTAGTAATTGACCTATTTGATGAAGCCGGCTTGTTGGAACCAAAACTTGTTTGTATAGCCGTTGTAATTGCAGCTGGCTTAAAGGTTGGATCAGGAATATATGATGCTTTACAGGTTGATACATCAACCATCTCAACATCCCTGGACCCATCAGCAGTCCCAACACGAGCTTCACCATCTTTTGTAAAACTTTTGGATGGCATCACTAGAGACAATGCTGAGGAATTCTCCTGTGCAATGGTTTCCGTACCAGAGGTAGTTTTCTCAGCCATGGTAGTGGAGCAGGTTATTTCTTTCTCAACAGGAGAAAAAGAGGAGAAAGCTCCATTAGAATAGAGAAGATTATACTTGTGACGCATTCGGCGGATAGGACTAAAAGATCCTATATCATTATCCAATATTGACCTTGTACGCTTTAAAGTCTGCAAAAATGAGAAAAACAAAACACAAAATCTAGTAACATATCTAAAATATACATTGAAAAGACGTGACTTATAACTAGCAAGTACTTGTACCCCTTTATTAGGTCCAGAAAGTATGTCATGATCCAATGCAGACAGAGTTGAAGATGACGGCTCACCTTCAACAGCAAGCCCACCACCCTGTAAAATTAGAGAAACCACATAAAAATTTTGATCCTAGAAACATTATTATCCAAAATGGTATTCAGGAAAAGGCAAACCTTGAGTGTGGAGGCTGGGTGTATTCTGGCATATGGTGTTCGAGTTCGAGCCTTTGGCACAATTGACATAATAGGGGATTTAAGAGGAAAGTTTTTACTTTTTAGAAGAGTTGGGTCCTCCCTTAGTATTGATGAGGAAACCTTAGAAGGTCTGCTCCTCATGTAAGCCTTTGCAAGCTCTACAGCTGAAGCAACATGTGGGGTGACCCTTTGTCCGCAAATCAACATTGGTTCTGAGGGATCCATTTGTTTCTTCTTCTCTTCTTCCCTGATAGGTGCATCCACAGTTCTTGAATGCATAAGTGCTGTCAAATGATCTATCTCAGATCTGTGGATAATAGACAATGATCATGTCAAGAATCGACAAAATAAATATTTATGCCAAGAGGCATATTATTATCAAAGAACTCAGACTAGCATGAACTAGATATGGAAAATTATTCAAATGCTAAGAGCAAATATGTATTCAACAACAAAATAACAAAAGCAATAATTCCTCATGCACGTGATACAAAACTTGCTGGAGAAAGTCTTCTGCGTTAATAGTTTCTTAAGCTCGGTTATTCCACCTTCTTCATTAGAGCAATTAATTCCCACAAGAAATTAGTTGGAAAGAATATGCAATTGAAAAAGAGAGAGAGAGAGAGCGCTATCAATTAGAAACACAAAACAAAACCGTCCTTATATTATATTGAAAAAGAGTAACAAAAATATTTAAAACAAAAAGCAGAGTAACTAACTAACCTGAAGGAGGGGGAGGAAGTCGCTTGCGGAAAAGAGAGGAGAAGAGAGAGTGGAGAGAGTGAGCGCTATAAGTCATGAGCCCGTGGGCATCATCAACCAGCTTCCACAACCAACCATTCTTCCTGTTACTGTTTCTCAGACGATCATACGGCGTCGTTTCGTGGTTCTTGCGGAAGGGGCGTTTGTTGAACTTTCCTCCGCTTCCCAACCCTGCTGTTGCTGTTGTTGTTGCATACTTCTCTTTCTCTTGCCTCGCCATTTGAAAAAGTGCAAATAAGGGTTTAATCCTAGAGAGAAATATAATTAAACAGTTGAGTAATATAATACAATATTTATAGAAGAAAAGGTTATACTTACAACAAATTTTCATTTACAATCTTTTACAATCATATCTTTGATTTGCAATTGATTGATTGATTGAGATATGATTGTAAAATATTGTAAACGAAAATAAGTTATAAGTATAATCTTCCCTATTTATGATTATTCATGAATCATTATAATTTTTAGGATTTTTTTTTTTAGATTAAAATTGATTGTCATTATGATTTTTCTACGAGACATATCAAATGTTACTCAATATACAAGCATGATTTGATTTTTCCATGTGATGATTTCCAATATCAATATATAATAATGTTTAATTAATTACAAGGATGGAAGGATATTATAAAAATAGGATAAGATATTTAAAATAATAATTTATCTGATAAAAAATATTTTTATTTTCAAAAGATAATAAATGTAAAAAATCAAGTACAATAATTCTTCCCAAGAATTCAAAATTATTGCCACCAAAAAAATCTAAAGAGTAGATGTTATTAGAAAATCATCCCAACAATTATACATGATATAACTTATCCAACTTAAATAATATCAAATATTTAAATTCTTCAAACAAACAAATACAAAATAAAAATAAAAAACGATCATGAAACAGGTATAATTCACCATAGATTTGGCAATTTTTTTTTATAAACAAATTTGGCAATTTTAAATACGTAAAAATTTAAAAATATTATTATAAAAAAATATTTATAGTGTTAATTATTATTTAATTTTAATAAAATTAAATTACAGTTATTATAAAAATAATATATATAATTATATATTTATAATTTTAATAGTTAGATATTAATTACAGTGAAATCATAAAAGGGGAAGGGAAAAATTTGGGCCACTCATGTAAGAGCCTCAGTCTTATATTATAATACAATATTTATAAGGGAAAAATTATACTTACAACCCATTTTCTTTTACAATCTTTTACAACCATATCTTTGATTTGCAATTGATTCTTTGATTTGCAATTGATTGACAGAAATCAACGATTAAGATGTGGTTGTAAAAGATTGTAAACGAAAATAGGTTATGGGTTCGCTTTTTCTGCAGTTACTGCAGATAAGTTATCTGCAGTAAGCCCAATACGACGTCGGCCCAATACGACGTCGTTTTGGAGCGGAAATCATGGTGTTTAATAATTTTAATTTATCTCAGGGTTATAATAGACTTTATATTTATAATTTTTTAAGATTTCAATACCAAAACGACTTCGTTTTGAGAATAAATGCAGATAACTTATCTGCATTAATTGCAAAAATATTTTCCCCATAGGTTATAAGTATAATCTTCCCTATTTATAATTACTTAAATACTATAATTATTCATGAATAATTATAATTTTTAGGAAAAAAAATTATATTAAAATTGATTGGCATTATGATTTTTCTACAAGACATCAAATGTTACTCAATATACAAGCATGATTCTTTCATATGATGATTTCCGATATCAATATATAATAATGTTTAATTACAAGGATGAAATGATATTATAAAAATGGGATAAGATATTAAAAATAATGATTTATCTGATAAAAAATATTTGTATTTTCAAAAGATGATAAATGTAAAAAATCAAGTACAATAATTCTTCCCAAAAATTCAAAATTATCCCCACCAAAAATATCCAAAGAGTAGATGTTATTAGAAAATCGGGATGATATATTGTAACAACCAAGTAAGGTTACTACTATGTTACTACCAATCAATTTTACCGTTAGATTGGTTTTTTGATCCGACGATTCAGATTTGATCCTTATATAGCCTCTCTCGTTCCTTCTCTCTCTTCCCTTCTCTCTGATTGTAGTCTCTGCCGCAATAATTCTTCCCAAGAATTCAAAATTATCGCCACCAAAAATATCCAAAGAGTAGATGTTATTAGAAAATCATCCCAAAATTATATAACTTATCCAACTTAAATAATATCAAATATTTCAATTCTTCAAACAAACAGATACAAAATAAAAATAAAAACCGGTCATGAAACAAGTCTATATATTATTATTATTCTAAAGTAAAACCGTTTATTGGAAACTTTTATGATGTGTCGCATTCTCCTTGAATCTGAGGTTTGTGTTCACACCTACCAAAATTTAAAAAGTTTCCTGTTTTGGTAGGCATTTGAAATTTGAATTTCGGTAATTAAACAAATTATTATTATTCTAAAGTAAAACCGTTTATTGGAAACTTTTATGATGTGTCGCATTCTCCTTGAATCTGAGGTTTGTGTTCACACCTACCAAAATTTAAAAAGTTTCCTGTTTTGGTAGGCATTTGAAATTTGAATTTCGGTAATTAAACAAATAAATACAAAATAAAAATATTATGTAAGTCCGAAAATATATTAGTGGCAGACATCCAATTTAAATCCCACAAAATTCTTTCATTGGTAATTGATGAACGTAATAATTACTACTGTTGTACCCCATTGGAAACTGAAAGTAATTATTCAATTTTTTGAATGTCCCATTGTTATCATTTTTTAAATCCCACCTAAACCAGAGGCCTTCTCTCCCCATTGCTATCATTTTTTACATGACACTCCATTTTTCTCTAGTCGAATCATTCATCTTCTTCAGCATCTTGCATTTTTTTTCCTTCTTCTTCTCATTCGCTGTTATTCCCTTCTTCTACTTCCTGCTTTAGTCATGTTTTCAAAATACGATTTTATAAAAGATCTAAATTCCTCTAAGGATGATTGGAGGATTAAGGTTAGGGCCATTAGGACTTGGAAGGTCCCTAATTATGAGAAAAAGGGTTTTGATGACAATCTGGAGATGATTATGGTAGATGAACATGTATTTTTATTTTTTTTTGTTGCAAACTTATTTTTATATTTTGCTCTTTTTTTTTTCTAATTCTTCAATTCTTCTTACTAATTTATGTTTGAATTATGTAGGGTTCTACGATCCATGCTACTGTCAGAGGGGACTTTGCAAGTTAGAAAAAAAATTATAGAAGGGGAAGCGTACTTTATTAGAAATTTTGGAGTTGGATTGAATGGTGAAAGTTTCAAGGCAACTAGGCATGTTTACAAAATTTCTTTCGACTTGAGGACAGATGTTAAGGCCATTGTTGATGCTACCATTAGGGGTGTTAACGGGCCGAGCCAAGCCGAGCCGAGCTTTGGTCTTAACGGGCCAAGCCTGTATTTAAACGTGTCCGATTGGCCTTAGCCTGTTACTTGTTGTGAATATAATATTGGCCTGTGGCCTGGTTTATTTACAAAAAATAAAAGCCTGTGTGAAGCCTGTCTTAGCCTGTTAGCCTGTTAAAGAATAAAAATAAAAGAACAAAATTCCTCAAAAAATTAATTTTCAGATAGAAACCTTAGCTTCCAATTTGCAGCAATAATTTACAAAGTCTACAATAAATAAATAAAAATTAAGGTGAGAGAAGGTAGATAACAAACTATATTATCTTTGCCCATTATAAAAGAAAGTGCCGACAAAAATAAAAAATAAATTGACACAAACGAGCAGTGCATAGTGGAATGAATGAGTTTTTGTGGGTTTGTTTGTGTGAAGGAGGATGAAGGATAATATAGAACAACACTAATAATTCCATAAATATTCATAAATTCAATATATATCCAAACAACATAATATAGAACAAAATCATTTAAAAAGTCTGTTAAACCAATAAAATAGGGTGAAATAAATTGATGAGAGAGAGTTATTACATGTAGTATAAAAAATATAAAATAAATATTTATATACTAGGCTAGCCTGGGAGGCTCTAAGGCCGAGCTTCTGAATTAGAGCCTGAGGCCTTTTTATTAAACGAGCTTTTATAGAAGTCCAAGTCTGGTTCCAACACGAGCTTTTATTAAACGAGCTCAGGCCTTCACGAGCCGAGCCAAAGGCCCCTGGTTTGTTTACCACCCCTAGCTACCATACCTGTCAATTGTTTCAATTTTGTTGAGTTTGATTTTATTATACAACAAAAAACGATCTCTCCTTATTTATTGGGTAATGTATTCTTTTGTTATTGTTTTAAATAATCTATTTACTTGGAAAAATTATTTTCATTAATCTGTATTCTTTTGTATTTGGCTTTAGACTTTGCTGGTGTTATTATCATTGTTATGTTTTGTCTTTTAATTTATTTAGCTGTTTGGTTTTTTTCATCTTGGACGATTTAATCTTGAAGTATGCCTTTCATATTTTGTTGAACATCTTATATAGGATGAGATATCTTGAATTGTTTAATCCTAATTTTTTTTTGGCTAATATTTCTCTAATAACAATTTCCGTATGCATATTAATATATTTTATTACGTGTGTTTGGAAATTCACCGTAATTACTCATGAGTTTTCACAACAAATGAAACTTCATGAACACTGCATTTGTGACTTATCGTTATATGACCTTTTATTGTAGAAAAGCATTCCTCATTGTCATATTGTATAAATACATTTTTGAATTTAAATTCAACTAATTATTTTATACACCTCATGTATATATTTAAGGTTCTGTATAATAAATAAATTAAATAACAAAATTATATAACCAAATTAAAAATATTAATTATACCATTAAACTTCTGTTACCAACAAAAACAAATACATTTTTTTTTTCAATTCAAATATCGATTTATTGGAATAAATTAAACGATCAGCGTTGGATATGGTATTTTTTCAAAAAATTGGTTTCCCAACAAATGATGAATATGCTTATTTCATTAAGTAATCACTTTATTTTTTTCAAAATGGTATTAATAATACTGAATTTTTAGTTGCTTAAAAATTAAAAAAAATAAAAGATTTATTTTTATACCACTCATTAAAGTTCTGTTACCAACAAAATTAAATCCAATTTTTTGTAAAGAGCGTTAAATATGGTATTTTTTTTCAAAAAGTTGGTTTCCCAACAAATGATGAATATGCTTATTCCATTAAATAATTGTTTTTTTTCTTTTCTAAATGTTATTAATAATACTGATTTTTTGGCTATTTAAAATAAACAAAAAATCTAATATTTATTTTTATACCACTTCAGTGTCTGAAATTTTATATAAATATGATTCAAAAAATAAACAAAATACAAAATTTTATGCATTAACAAATATCTTTTTTCAAAAAATAAAGATTCATAATGTATCAGATAACATTGTAACAGTTGAAAGTAATGTTTAATTAATTATGGCTATAGATTATTCAAAAACCTCTAAAAGTATGTTTTAAACTGATATCTAGACGTATGTTTTAAACTGATATCTAGACGTATGTTTTAAAATGTATGTTTTAAAATTTTGTTTTAAAAATTTTAAACGTATTATTCATATGTGTATTTTTTTTAAAAAAACCTCTGCGAAAAAAGAGAAGTCACAAACTTGAATGCACATTGTGGGAGCATTATGTTTTGAATTTAAATTCAACTAATGATTTTATACACCTCATGTATATATTTAAGGTTCTGTATAATAAATAAATTAAATAACAAAATTATATAACCAAATTAAAAATATTAATTATACCATTAAACTTCTGTTACAAAAAAAAAAACTAATACTTTTTTTTTTCAAAAAATTGGTTTCCCAACAAATGATGAATATGCTTATTTCATTAAGTAATCATTTTTTTTTCAAAATGGTATTAATAATACTGAATTTTTAGCTGCTTAAATTAAACAAAAAATAAAATATTTATTTTATACAACTCATTAAAGTTCTGTTACAAACAAAATTAAATCCAAATTTTTTTAAAGAGCGTTAAATATGGTATTTTTTTCAAAAAGTTGGTTTCCCAACAAATGATGAATATGCTTATTCCATTAAATAATTGCTTCTTTTTCTTTTCTAAATGCTATTAATAATACTGATTTTTTGGCTATTTAAAATAAACAAAAAATCTAATATTTATTTTTATACCACTTCAGTGTCTGAATTTTTATATAAATTTGATTAATTTTGATTCAAAAAATAAACAAAATACAAAATTTTATGCATTAACAAATATTTCTTTTCAAAAATTAAAGATTCATAATGTATCAGATAACATTGTAACAGTTGAAAATAATGTTTAATTAATTATGGCTATAGATTATTCAAAAACCTCTAAACGTATGTTTTAAACTGATATCTAGACGTATGTTTTAAAACGTATGTTTTAAAAATTTGTTTTAAACGCATGTTTTAAAATTTTGTTTTAAAAATTTTAAACGTATGATTCGTATGTGTATATTTTTTTAAAAACCTCTGCGAAAAAAGAGAGGTCACAAACTTGAATGCACATTGTAGGAGCATTATGTTGATGAAGTGCAGAGTCTTTTGGCAAATAATCAGGCTTCTCAGTAGTTACATTTCACGTTGAGACTGATAGGAGAGCAAAGATGCTATAGGAGAAACATCATATTGATTCTTAAGCATCCTCTTTCTTTGTGCTCCAGCGTTAATACAAATCTTTCTTCCAAATTGCAAATGTTGACGCGGAAGAGAAACAACACTGGACTTTCGAAATCTTCCTGTTATAATTCTCCTGAATAATTTAATCCATCATTTGAATCCGCTGTAGAAAATCAGACTCCAGAATCTGCTTCTTCCGTTCGCAGGTTTTATTTATTTATAATTATTGAATATATATTCGAATTTGGTCAATCTTTCTTTGATTTTATTGAGAATGATTAATGATTCCATCTCTGTTATTAAGTGTTTTTAACCCAAACCGTTGTTATGGAGTACTCCCTGTGCAAAATGGGTGAACTTCCAAAAGACAGGTTTTTAGTGATATTACAAATGGTATGTTATTGGATTTCAAATGTTTAGCAATTTCTTTGTATAATATAGATAGATGTGTCACTTTGTTACTTTAATTCCATTTAAAGTTTTTTTAATTTACATTTTGCTATACTTTATGAACTGCAGCAACTCCTTTGCAAAATACAAACAGCACATCAAGGTCCAATGGTATCAGCTATGATAGGGGGTAAGGTTTATTCTTTGTAACGAAAATTTTCTATTAATAAAATGTTATTTAATTTGGGACTTAATAAAGGAGCTTTTATATTTTATTTGTTATTCTGAATAGATTGTATGAATTTCTACATACGCAAGCAAAATCAACGGTTACACAAACATTTGAGAATGAAGTTAGTTGTTCATGTCCAAGTCAAGGTAATGATGTTATTAAATCAAATGTTGTTTTAATACTATTTCATAACATATTCTTTCGTTGAATATATGGTAGTATTTTCATAATACAATATATTTACAATATTCTTTATTTTTTATCAATTTTCTAGACAGCAAAAATGCTAGGCAGAGACGCAAAAGCATAATGGATCGGAAGAAAAATTCTGAGCAATTTGTCAAGTCCCTAAATATCAGTAAAATGAGTGATTTAACCAGTAAGTTATCAACGTTGTAAAAACATCTTTGTAGTATACTATTATTTTAAATTTTTTATATATCATTCGTATTTTTACAATACAAGAATTATTATCACTATTCTGATATAATTGTTGTGATAGGAATTGATATGACGAATGATGAATCAATGTGTTCAACTGATGGGCCTCCCATATGTGCAGAGAACTCTATATCACAGTATGGTGATACAAAATTAAACTTTTTTATATTCAGTTATATATATATATATATATATATATATATATATATATATTAAATAAATGTTTTATAAGTATGATTCATGTTCTCATATTTTTTAATTTTTTTTATATAAGAATGAAAATCTCTTCTACAACTGATTATTGTCCATGATTAATTTCAGGTGATTTGTTTTCATTTTTTAAATTTAACTTGCCTATTATGATATTCTTTGTAACATATTTTTTGCATTAATGCATTTGTTTAGATTATTGGGATGTGGGTGATCCCACTTATGTTTGTAAACATTGTGGAGCATAAATGTGGTATGAAGAGAGAATTAAGAAAGATCGTAAGGCTACCGTTCCTGAGTTTAGCATGTGCTGCGCCAATGGAAAAGTTAAACTTCCTTTGTTAAAAAAAGCTCCTGAAACGTTGCTTGAACTGCATGATAATTCAAGTATAAGGAGCCACCATTTTTTACAAAATATTCGTCTGTATAACATGCTTTTCTCCTTCACATCCTTTGGGGGAAAAGTTGACAGGTCAGTAAATGATGGTTCAGGTCCTTACTGTTTTAGAGTTGGAGGACAAGTTTATCATGCAATGGGCAGCCTTCTTCCCCTTGATTTTCATACTCCAAAATTTGCTCAACTTTATATATATGATACTGAAAATGAAGTTGAAAACAGATTGGGATTCCTAAGGTATATAAGTTGATGTAATTTTTTAAATATTGATTTATGAATCATATTATAATTCCTGAATTTAAGCTAATGTCTATTATTTAATTGTTCAATACAATTTACAGATCAAACAATAATGAAGATTTGCTCGATCAAAGCATTGTCCTATCATTGAAGGAGATGTTAGATAAACACAACAGTATTGTCCAATCTTTTCGCTATGCTAGAGACCGTTATAACGAAGATCAACTCAAAGGCGTGAGATTGAGGCTTATTCGAAAGCGTGGCAATGATGGAAGACTTTTAATCTTCCTTCCGCATCTGAAGTAGCTGTTTTAATTGTTGGAGATATAGACACCGCGATGGGTGATAGGGACATCATTGTTGAGACACAGGATGGAGTTTTAAAGCGCATTGATGTTAAACATCCATTATATTTGGGTTTGCAGTATCCTTTGTTATTTCCTTACGGTGAAGATGGTTATCGCGATGATGTCCATCGTAATTCAATTTCTACTGGTAGGGCAAACCCAAGATCAACTATCAGCATTAGAGAATTCTTTGCATTTAGACTTCAGATCAGATTAGGAGAGTCCCAAGTTCTCCATCAATCTAGAAAACTTTTCCAACAGTTCTTGGTTGATGCTTATACAATGATTGAGCACGAACGTCTTAATTTCATTCGTTACAGTCAGGCTAATCTCAGAGCTGATTTGTACGAAAATGTAGTACACGCGTTTGACAGAGGAGAAGATACAGCGGTCAAAATAGGCAGGCGTATTATTATACCTTCTTCTTTCACGGGCGGCCCAAGATATATGGCAGAAAATTGTAAGGATGCATTTGTAATTTGCCGTTGGGCTGGATATCCTCATCTTTTCATAACAATGACCTGCAATCCTAAGTGGCCAGAAATTTCACGGTTTCTTAAGGCTAGAACGCTGAACGCTGAAGATCGTCCAGATATTCTTTGCAGAGTATTCAAGTTCAAATTGGACCAGTTGTTACAGGATTTAAGAAACAAACATATTCTTGGCAAAATTAATGCATGTACGTATTTTTTTATTTGTTATTGTTTTGGAATAACTTTTTTTGCATTTTTTATTAAAATCAAAACCATATCTTTATATTTCCTAATTTTGCATGTACGTATGTTATTTATTTTTTTTTTTTTTACGTTTTTTAATACAAATTATTGTTGTTTGTTTTGCTTGAAATTAACAGATGTTTGTATAATTGAGTTTCAAAAACGTGGGTTGTCTCATGCTCATATTCTACTGTTCTTGCATTCCTCTAACAAGCCAGAAAGTGCTCTCGATATTGACAAATTGATTTCTGCGGAGATTCCTGATAAAGATTCTGATCCTTCATTATTTGCAGCTGTAACAAGTTATATGATGCACGGTCCATGTGGTCCTAATAATTACAAGTCTCCTTGCATGAAAGAGGGAAAGTGTTCAAAGAAATTTCCCAAAAAATTCAGCTCCCGTACAATTATTGACGATGATGGATTCCCTCATTATAAAAGAAGAAATAATGGGAGATTTGTTATTAGGAACGGTGTGGAGCTAGATAATCGTTCTGTTGTGCCTTACAATGCAAACTTTCTTTTAAAATATCAAGCTCATATAAATGTTGAATACACCTGTAAGAGCAGTGCTATTAAATATCTTTTTAAATACATCCGTAAAGGAAATGATCGCGTGACAGCTGCTATAAAACATTAAGATCCAACTCTTGACGCATCTCGAAAAAATGATGAAATTCAAATGTTTTATGATTGCAGGTAGTGAATTTCAAATATATGAATGTGTGATTTTTTTCGCTTATTTGAACTGAATTACTATTTTTTTTCCTTTCTTTGGAATAAATTTCTTCTTTTATTATAGGTATGTGTCTGCATGCGAGGCTGCTTGGAGAATTTTTGGCTTTGATATTCATTTTAGATATCCTCCTGTTCAGAGATTGTCATTTCACTTACCTAATGCAAAGAATGTTGTTTTCTGGGATAATGCATCAATATCTGATGTGAAGACAAGAGCTGAGTCTAGGAGGTCAATTTTTTAGGCTTGGATGAAAGCAAACAAAAAATATCCAGAAGGAATGCATCTAACTTATGCTGAGTATCCAACCCATTTTGTTTATAAAGAAGATACCCAAGAATGGCACCCTAGAAAAAAAGATTTTCAATCAGTAGAATAAATCATTTCTCAGCTAATAATGGAGAAGATTCATATCTTCGGATGCTTCTTACTTTTCAGAAAGGTTGTACGAGCTATTATGATTTGAGAACAATTAATGGTGTGCTTTTTCCTTCGTTTAAGGATGCATGCTATTTTCTGGGTCTTTTGGATGATGACAGAGAGTATATCGATGCTATTAAAGAGACAAGTTCATGGGGGTCAGCTACTTATCTTCGTAATCTGTTTGCTCTTCTTTCTTTATTTAGCAATTCAATGACTAGACCTGAATTTGTTTGGGAAAAGTCTTGGAAATTCCTCTCTGACGATATCTTATATCTACATAGGAAAAATATCGGATGTTCAGGTATGTGCTTATAACAATTTTCATGCATTATTTCTAAAGACCAGTGTTTTACTGCAACAAGACATATGTCGACAATTTCAATATGTTAGATATGTTTTTCATGTTGATTACTTCAAGAATGACATATACTTTCATGTTACTGTATGTATAAAGTCCAACATTATTATCTGTTTGCTTTGAGTTCAAAAAAATTAAAATTTTATAAATTATTTCACCTTTCTTTTTTATTAAAAATTTAAAACATTTTCAGTTATTATTGTTGATACTGAAAATAAGTTGTTACTTTAAGTTGAAATAAATGTTAATCTTAAAAATATTGTAACCTTTGTAAAGAAAACATTATTTTTTATTATTGATGTTACTGTTTAAATCTGTTACTTCACATTGAATTAAATTTATTATAAAAAAATTTAACATTTTTTTAGGCTCCTTACAGTATATCATTGTTGTTTCTCGGATCTCAATGGTGAGAGAGTTTTATTTGTCATTTTAAAAATTAATTATACTTTCTTAAATTCAAAAATATTAACCTCCTCTTTTTTTTTAATTCATTATAAAAAATCTGTTAATAGAATAAGTCATTTTGGATTTCATATATATTCTAACGCATCTTGAAGTTAATTTTTTTTTTCTTTTGTTAATAATTCAATTTCTCCGTATTCTGTTTTATTCTTTGTTTAGATGCATCTCTTCCAGAAGATTGTATAATAAATTCTACCCTTGCTGAAATTGACAAAGTACTGCATAGCAATGGTATATCTCTATCAGATTACCCATCAATGCCTCGCATAATGATGGAATCATTGCTGGATATACAAAATAGATTGGTGCTTGATGAGTTATCGTATGACAGGTTATTTTTGATAGAAGAACATAAGAGATTATTACATTCCCTAACTGATGAGCAGAAAGATGTCTACGAGAAGATTATTTCAGCGGTTTCCCGAGGCACAGGGGGTTTTTTCTTTCTTTATGGGTTTGGAGGCACAGGAAAAACATTTATTTGGAATACTTTGTCTGCATCTGTTAGATCAAATGGAAAAATTGTACTAAATGTTGCTTCGAGTGGAATTGCTTCTCTTCTGTTGCCTGGAGGACGTACCGCACATTCCAGATTTCGTATTCCTATTCAGATCAATGAAGATTCAACGTGTAACATAAGCCAAAATTCTACTCTTTCTGAGTTGTTGTCGAAAACAAGCTTAATTATTTGGGATGAGGCCCCAATGGTACACAAATTTTGCTTTGAGGCTCTTGATAGAACACTTAGAGATGTTCTTAGATTCTCTAATCCGAGTTTCTGTGATAATCCATTTGGTGGAAAAGTTGTTGTTTTAGGAGGTGATTTCCGGCAGATTTTACCTGTGATTCCTCATGGTAGCAGACAGGATATAGTTCATGCCACTATTAATTCGTCTCATCTTTGGCCGCATTGTAATCTATTGACTCTGACCAAAAACATGCGTCTAACTTCAGGAAATAGTAATCAAAATTTGATGGAAATAAAAGAATTCTTTGAATGGCTTCTTAAAATAGGAGATGGAGATCTTGGAGATGATGTGGACGGGGAGTCTATTATAACAATTCTAGATGCACTATTGATCAAAGAATCGGAAGATCCACTTTCAGATTTAGTTGATTTGGTGTATCCGAATATGTTGAATCATATTTTTTATCCTGCTTTTTTCAAAGAACGTGCCATTTTGACTCATAAATTGGCAGATGTTGCTATCTTAAACGAGCGGCTTATGAGTTTTATTCCGGGTGAAGAACGAACATATTTGAGTTCAGATAGTGTTTTGAAGCAAGATGGAAATTCTGAGCTAGAGGATGTTGAATTCTCTCCTGAGATTTTAAATACCTTCTCATGTTCCGGACTTCCTGATCATAAATTAACTTTAAAGGTTAATGTGCCGGTTATGCTTTTGAGAAACATTGATCAATCAAAGGGGTTATGTAACGGCACAAGACTGCTTATTTCTAAATTAGGCAACCATGTTGTTGAGGCAACTGTTCTTACAGGAAGCAATATAGGAGAAACTGTCTTAATCCCTAGGCTCACTGTCAGCCCATCTTCTCATATGTTTCCTATAAATTTCCAAAGAAGACAATTTCCCTTGGTGGTTTCATTTGCAATGATTATCAACAAGAGTCAAGGACAATCGCTTTCTCATGTTGGAATTTATCTTCCTAGACCTGTTTTTACTCATGGACAATTATATGTGGCGCTATCAAGATCAAAGAGCAAACAAGGAATGAAGATTCTTATATTTGATGATAATGGTTGTGTTGCAAATAGTACCTATAACATTGTCTATAAAGAAGTATTTCAAAGGTTAGTGT
>JAVKPL010013172.1:0-71707 GCA_032173675.1 Gastrolobium villosum | reverse complement strand
ATAAAAATTCTCTAAAATTATATATTCTTAATCTACATATTTTCCAGTCCATGACATATTTTTATTTCTCCAAAATATTGATAAAAATTTCACACCTATCGGTACACTCACACCACAGTATTTAACACTTAAAAATCACTATTCATCAATTTTTCCCAAATTTGCCTATTCACTGAATTTTCCGCCCTGATTCCATTTCCAGCATTATTTTTGTCATATTAAATCTCTAACTCCATTTTTCATGCCTCGGTTTACGTTTTTGGCAAATTACCATTTTGCCCTTTTCCCATTTTGGCCATAATTCTCGGATTTTCACTAATCCATCAATTCTAACTCATATTTTATCAATTAAGTTCACATTTAATTTTACGAGGTGTTATATTCACCCCACCTTTTAGGAATTTTGTCCGCAAAATCAACTATACACATATGCTAACTTAGGATACAGCCGGAGAACCTCAGTCTCCCGTCCCCAAGTAGCCTCATCAAGTGTGCGGACATCAAAATAAATTTTTACATTTCCATCTCTTTGGCTTTTCAGCCATATTTCACAATGGCATTGCCTTTCAAAGGCCCAATGGGAGACTTCAAGTCCTTCCCAATCTCAATCTCAACCGGTGACACCACATGTGAACAACCGGAGCGCACCACACAGTTGTGCACTTTCTCTGCTTTACCAAGCCCATTACCTATCACAAGTCGGACTATCTAGCACATATGGCCCATAATTTCTCTTGGCAGGTTTTCCTACCTAATTAACATATCAATAACTATGCCTATAGGATCATACCACATTCTGTTCAATCTGTGCCACACAGGCAACTATTACTTTCTGACACACTACAGCCACAATTTTCCTTCTCTGGTTTTTGTTCCTACAGAGTATGTACTCTTGTCATAAATTTTTCCACATTTCTATTCCACATTAAACACTATTATGAAATCTCACAGCCCCTCAGTGCAATTCACCGAGTAATCATCTAGTTCACGCTCACTTATACTTTTATTTCCTGAGGGAAAATCCCCATTTTTGGCATTTAGCCACAACTAGCATATACACAGTTTTCTTTTGTCATATCTTTAACCTACAACGTGCAATTTTCACCACAACACTTTATCTTTAACAAGCACCATCTCTGTGCTAAACTGTCAATCTAATCTTACAAGTCCACCACTTCCACCAAAACACAATGACAATTCACTTCCTTAAGTCATTTAATTGGTACCCAAAGGACCACACATTACAATTCATACCTTACATCGGTCATTTCAAAGCTTTCAACCACGAGTTCACTCATAATTTTTCATATCCTAGATCATACTTACAATTTCAACTAATCATCTCAACACTTGACACATAGTCCATCATTGATTTCTCACATTAAGGCAACATGCCTAAGATTTCAACTAACAACTTTCTTTAATTACCGTTCCATACTCATGTTATCAATTTCACATGTATTTCATTCTGTAAGCCTCACCTTCATCATCATTCCATTCAATTAGTATGTATCATTCCAAGGTCACATATCATCTTTCTCTCACACCTGTCCCATCATATAGGGATTTTCAAAGCCTGTTTATCATGCCACAAGGACTAAATCCACCACTATCATTACTTTCATAATTTCATATCTGCTATTACACAAGTTTCTCGTACTATTCAAAGTACTATTAGCACACTCAATCATATATCTTGGTACCTAACCAAGAACCATATCAACATTGTGTATTTTCAAAACCTCTCTCACTATAATCTGCCTCAATACAACTCCATCAGTAACTCGACCACCAGGGTAAAGATATCAACCTATTATTTCACCAAATACCATTCTATTTAACAACTAGTACCACACCTTAACATTGATTACATCCCAATTAATCGCTTATTAAAATCATTGGCCACTTTGGCCACCAACTTAGCTTAACCTCTCGCCATCACAAGCCTTCCCAAAATACTTGACTCAATCCATCAGTACTAATCAACTTTCCATTCCCTTCACATAGGGTGACAATCCAATATTTCATTTCACAATTTCCATAAAACCACAATTCATACTACCACACTTGGTATACACTCATGCACACCTCCGAGTGCTCAATTTCATAATTCAAACCACCATCTCATGGCACCTCACACATTCCATCATATTAGGCATATTACTGTTCACTTACAGTTATCCAAAATTCACCTCTTGCGTTCCTCACAAGATACAATCCTCTAATGCAATGGGTAAGAACATCCTTAGGTTTAACCCCTCGAGCTCTTGCTGTCCTAAGGGCCCCAGGTGCAATGCCCCACCAATCAGAGAATCTGTCCTTATAATTCACGCAAGAAGAGGTAGCATGCCAACGGCTGTACTAACAGTCCCACTAACATAAGGTTCTACCTCACACTAAATTACCTATACAAGATAATAATAATCTCCGGGAACATAATCCATACGGAGATAGCCATATACTCTGGGCATATAAGCCACACAAGGATAAACACATTCACATCACATTCATATATAACAGCAAAAGAGTTCTATATAGGTACATAATGGTATACTAATTATATCTTACTTTTGCACTATGCACTATAACTTTCCACTATGGTTCTTTTCTCAACAGTCTACTCATTTCACTTGACTAGTCATTAGTCTTAGTCCATAACACAATCATCACCACAAGATTCCAACATATTTCTCATACTTTGGCACAAAATTTTCAATTCTTAATAGTGCCCATGCTTGGTACAGTTCTAATCCATTGTCCATCACGACTCATAGCAACCATGCTCAACACTGTAGAAGATCTACTTCATTAAACTGATATCACTTTTCTCTCAATATTTCACGATGACACCAAGAGTGCCCTTCCATACTAGTCCATGCATTCAACGCATCAGGACCACCAGATACATTTCAACTTCGAGCAGCGCTCGCCTGGGACTTCCAAGAGCAACACCTCTTAGGATTCAATCCACAAAGGAAACCCAGGGCAATCTTAATTGCCACATTATTACCAACATGTGTGCCATGGTATAACTTGCACACCGGGACTCCATCATGAATCCCCTACCACATTGAGCATCCAATGACACTCCAAAGAGACAATCTCTCCACATTTCCCATCATAGGGAATTTCCAATGCATAATTTTTTCTTTTACCAAAGAGTTTACCAACTCATTACAGCACAGATATACATTTAGGCACCCCAGCCTTCACAAAACATACACATATACACACATATATATATATACTGGCGCTTAGCCATCACAGAATTATTATCCACCTAAAGTTAGGCCACATCATTAACCTTCTAATGCTACTCAACATTATGGAAGCATACTAGTACCATTACTACACCACACTCAGTTATATTTTCTCACCTCACATTTGTCAAGTCCAACCATCCTTAACTTATGGACTCTCATACTTTCAATCAAATTCATCCAATGCCTTACATGGCAATTTCCTCAACTTCTTATATTTTACTTTTTATTCATATGATATCCTCACTTACATTCAGCCAATCACTAAATCATCATGGTCTAAAGTCCCAATTTAAACATTGAATCATCCAACACATCATTTCCATAGTTCATTTAAGTTACTCACAATCCTCAATCCAAATTTTGAAATTTTCAATTTATTTCTACCTCCAAGCATCTTAAGTCATCCAAGTGTATGCCCTCATCAAGGGTCTTATAACCTCATTATTGTACCCTAAGGTATCCAACACTCTATATAAACACTCATATTCAAATTTTCACGAATCCATTGGGGTTCCAATTCCCTACCATATCAAAGATATACCACTAATTTCACATATCATCAATTTTTTATTTTTTTTTAACTCCCCAAACATTTAGGGAAGACTTACCAACATCATCATAATATCAACTCAATTCAATCATACTTACTCACCATAAAACCACACATTCAACTATAGTAGCATTCTATCCAAAATGGTTAAAAATCTTATATCAATTCATTCTCACAAGTCCTCAATGACATCAAATTTACTTACTAACATATCCATCCGTGGAGCAGTCATCACTGCACCCACCACCTCAGCCTAAGGACTGGCATTGGTGCTCCAGGGTTGTCACGAAGGCATCTTATACTGACCACACATTGAACACGAAGAAATGGGTTGATCAGGCCCAAACTAAGGAATCACATGTGTAGCAGTCAATAAGAGTCTACGTACAACTATACAGCACTCACCTCAATTACACAATCATCAGAGTTCCCTAATGAAACTGCTCTGATACCATAAAATGAAACAGCCTGTTACGTACCGGTATTGTTAACATTGATTATGATATTAAGCGCAGTTACAATCACAGTAATTGGGTTAATTAGATTACGGGCAAACTTTTTTTTTATCATATTCCTTTTCATAACCATAACCTTTTCCGTAATCAATTAAAGCAACACTATAATTGTAAATGCAATACGCGGAAGCATACAGTTACTAACATCACTAATCTTTCTTTTTATTCAACTCCCTTAAACTCATCAACTTATTTTCATTTCTCACCATGTTCTAGCCCTTTACATAAGCTACGCGTGGTTTCAAACCCCGTACCATGTGGAGTTCTACCCATCAAGTTAAACCCCTTTCTTTTAGTCTAGAAAAACTTAAATTTTCCAAAATTTACACTGTGATAATTGATTACCAGCGGGTGGTAATCGATTACCACCTGTCAAAAATGAGGCAGTAGCTAAAATTTCACCTCCTCTGTTCTGGTAATCGATTACCAACCTTGGGTAATCGATTACCTCACATGGTAATCGATTACCAAGCCTCAGTAATCGATTACCAGTGAAGACAGTAGCCAAATTTCGTCCCCTGTTGCATGGTAATCGATTACCATGCTTGGGTAATCGATTACTATGCAGCAAAAGTGACAGATTACAGCATTTTCAGCCCAAAAAGGGTTGTGTAATCCATCCCAAACACCTTAGTACTCCACACAACACTTAAACATACTCTAATGTAGGCACTAGGCCCTTCAAACATGCATTTTCATTCAATTATGCATCATTTACAAAGTCTTTAATATAATGGCCATTTACATCAAATATGGACAATTTTACAACATCTTTGCCAAGGCTTCAAATACAATGAATGTGGCAATGGACAAGTCCCATGCTCACTCAAATATACAATAGATTCTAAAGTCATACATATACATCAAATTTAAAAGACTTAACAAGTAGTCATGAGCATACAAGGCATGGCATTTTCAACATGCACAAGTTCATGATCTAAGTCTAAAGCATAAAACATATGCAAGATGTGTCCCAATCCAATGCTCATCACATGGTGCCTCCAATATGCACCTCATGCTCCACTCTTCCAGGCTCAACCTGACCTGAAATGATGCCCCACAACACGGGGTGAGATATATAAATATATCTCAGTAAACCAAGGGCCCTGGAGGTTTCTCCACCCCATGGCTCACTCAATGTGCAAATATAACATCATATAACATGCATGCAATACAATATCACCAACCAACTGGAGACAACCCGAGAACATCCACGCATGGATTCATGTTCAAGGACTCCATCATATAACTCCCGAGACAATCCTGGCGCCTCTCCCATGGTTGAGAAGACTCCATGGCAAAACCCAACCGGAACTCCTCATGAGCCCTATCGGGCGGATGTCCCCCGTTTGGATCATCCTGGTGTCGCTCCCATGAGTCGACCCCATGGCATATCCAACTGGCACTTCGCCATCGAAATGATCCAGCGGATGTCCAAACCAACACACGTCAACTGGCCAGTGACCAAACAATTTTTCATACAATCCAAGCAATATGCACACAAGCACATAATCACACAATGCCATAAACACATAATCCAACCACAACCGTCCACTAGGTGTGGTGGAGCACACAAGGGCTAAACCCCAGTTCCAAAGGTTACCTCAACACCGAGCCCATGCTCCATACGTAAGCTCCAAGCTTACCCGCTTCCAAAGCGTCCAAAAGAGGCAACCTAGATAATCCACAACATGATTATCAAACCATTTCCAAATCAATCATTTAATCTCAAGTAATTACTCATTTTACTTCAATCTCTTTTTAGCTCAAATTACCAAATACATCATGAATCACACATTCTTTCTTCTCATTCCACAATATCACACTACATCATCATCCAATTAAACCTCATTTTATATCATACAATCTCAACTACACCACTTTTACATCATTTTTCCTCTAAACCCCTCTATGGTTCGAATTCCTCAAAGGTTGATCCTACAAGGTTTTCAATTCCATTTTAACACACACACTAATCATATAATCACATTATCAACCTATACCAATGGTCCATCATTCAATTATTCAATTACACCACATAACAATTTTCATGAAATTTCCACAAATTTTCCTAAGTTACAAACCTAACTTTTTCACCAAAAATTATCATAGCATTTCTAGCTTACAAGCATCATTCTAAGGCATTTTCATCTAATAGCATTTTTCCATTTGAGCTCTCTATCATCACACATCTAGAATTAAAGATTCAAAGCATAATTTCTAGATCTACAAAATCAACCACAAAAGTACCACAAATATCCTCACCATCTAGTGTATGAACACCACCAAGGCTCCATCACTCCAAAGGAGATCCAAAAACTCCAAGAACACAACATGGTTCGGATCTGCCATGCCCAAAAACGCAGCAAGGGGGCGGTTTAATGGCTTAAGAGTACCACCAATGGCTTTAGAAGGTTGTTTACAATAGATTTCAACACCAAAATCAAAGGATTTGGTGGAGAAATGAAGAAATGGTGAGAGAAGAGAGAAATGGTGGGTTTGGTTCTTTGAAATGGAGAAGTCACGGGGAGGGAGAAAGAAAAGAAGAAAAGGGCGTGGGGAAAAAGTGTTGGGGCCAAGTGGGTTTTGGTCCCACGGGTCCCACACGCGATCTAACTTTAATCCCGATAAAAATTCTGATCATATATTCTTAATCTACATATTTTTCCAATCCATGACATATTTTTCTTTCCTCAAAATACTCATAAAAATTTAACACTTATCGGTACACTCACACCACAGTATTTAACACTTAAAAATCACTATTCATCAATTTTTCCCAAATTTGCCTATTCACTCAATTTTCCGCCCTGATTCCATTTCCAGCATTATTTTTGTCATATTAAATCTCTAACTCCATTTTTCATGCCTCGGTTTACGTTTTTGGCAAATTACCATTTTGCCCTTTTTGCCCATTTTGGCCATAATTCTCGGATTTTCACTAATCCGTCAATTCTAACTCATATTTTATCAATTAAGTTCACATTTAATTTTACGAGGTGTTATAGTGTCGCTCCCAGAGTCGACCCCACGGCAAAACCCAACTGAAATTCCCAGCGGAATATCCAGCGGATGTCCAAACCAACACACGTCAACTGGCCAGTGACCAAACAATTTTCACACAATTCAAGCAATATGGCATACAAGCACATAATCACACAATGCCATAAACACAAAATCCAACCACAACCTTCCACTAGGTGTGGTGGAGCACACAAGGGATTAAACCCCAGTTCCAAGGGTTTACCTCAACACTAACAAATCTGTTCCACACGTACGCTCCAAATCAATCTTTCACAATCACGTCCGTGTGAGGCACCCTATAATGATCAACAATTCCAAATTACACAAAACCTCAAATTTCATGAAATTTCCCCAAATTTTTCCTAAGTTAAAATCTCACTTTTTCACCAAAATTTATCATAGCATTTCTAGCTTACAAGCATCATTCTAAGGCATTTTCATCTAATAGCATTTTTCCATTTGAGCCCTCTATCATCACACATCTAAGATTAAAGACTTAGTGCATAAATTTCTAGATCTACAAAATCAACCACAAAGATACCACAAATATACTCATAATCTATGGTAGACACTCCACCAAGTTCCACCAAGCAAGGAAGATCCAAAAAGCTTCAAAAACCCCAAGAAACCCAAAAATTCGAATCTGAGTTTGCTCCTAATCGCACAAAGGCGGTGGTTTCAAGGCTTGAGAGTATCACCAATGGCTTTAGAAGGTTGTTTACAATAAATTTCAACACCAAAATCAAGAGATTTGGTGAAGAAATGAGCAAATGGTGAGGAAGAGAGGAAGTGGGTGTGTTTTGTGAAAATGGAGAAGGAGTCCACGGGAGAAGAAGAAGAAAAGGGAGAGAGAGAAGGCGTGGGGTGTGTGGGAAGCTAAGTGACTTCGGTCACGCGGGTCCCACACGCGATCTAACTGTAATCCCGACAATAATTTTGATCATAAATTCTTAATCTACATATTTTTCTGAACCCTGACATATTTTTATTTCCTAAAAATATTGATAAAAATTTCACACTTATCGGTACATCATACCGCAGTATTTTACACTTAAAAGTCACTATTCATCACTTTTTCACAAATATGCCTACTCACTCGAAGCTGAGTGCCAAAAGCCTGCTGCAAAGCTCCCCAAAAACGTGAAGTAAACTTCGGGTCCCGATCACTGACAATGCTAATCGGTACCCCATGGAGTCTAACAATCTCCTTTACATACAACGTAGCCAACTTCTCTGTGATAAAATCCACTCGTACTGGTAGAAAATGTGCAGACTTCGTAAGTCGGTCCACAATAACCCAAATCGAATCGTAACCAGCCTGAGTTCGAGGCAATCCCACAACAAAATCCATCGAGATACTCTCCCATTTCCAGTCTGGTATATCCAGCGGCTGTAGTAGCCCGGCAGGTTTCTGATGCTCTATTTTTACTTTTTGACACACCAAGCACTTAGATACATACTCGGCAACATCCCTTTTCATCCCAGGCCACCAGAACTTAACTTTCAAATCTTGGTACATTTTTGTGGCACCTGGGTGGATAGCATATTGACCCTTATGGGCCTCAGTCATAACTTCCTCTGCAAGTTCCTTGGGCACAACAATCCTGCCCTGATATAATAATAATCCCTGTTCATTGACAGATATGCCACTCTGGCCTTTCAAATATTTAATACTTTCATTCCGAATTTGAGTCTCTTTAATCTTCTCGTGCAGCTCGTTCTCAATCCGAGTCAACTCCATATCACACATTCTTCCTGCAAAGAAATCCGTTATCTTCATGTCCCGAAATTGTTCAATCACTTCATTGTCCCACATCATCATATGAGATAAGTTGACAGACTTCCTACTCAACGCATCTGCCATAACATTAGCCTTTCCCGGGTGATATTTCAACTCAAAGTCATAGTCTTTTAAGAATTCAACCCATCTACGCTGCCTCATATTCAGCTCCTTCTGATCAAACAAATATTTCAAGCTTTTATGATCACTGAACACAGCAAATTTCATCCCATACAGAAAGTGCCTCCAGATTTTCAAGGCAAACACAATAGCAGCCAGTTCCAAGTCGTGCGTCGGATAATTCTCTTCATGCGGCTTTAACTGTCTGGACGCATAAGCAATCACTTTTCCTTCCTGCATCAGCACGCTCCCTAGACCTTTCTTAGAAGCATCACAATATAACACAAACTCACCCTCCGGATCAGGTAAAGTTAACACCGGAGTAGTGGTCAACTTCTCTTTGAGTAGCAGAAAACAGTCCTCACATTCCTGGGTCCACACAAAAGGAGTATCCTTTCGTGTCAATCGGGTCAACGGTAGAACCATTGCAGAAAATCCCTGTATAAACCGGCGATAGTAACCAGCAAACCCCAGAAAACTTCTAATCTCAGTCACAGTCTTAGGTCGTTCCCAGTCGCTTACCGCTTCAATCTTGCTTGGATCCACTGCAACACCACTTGCAGAAATAACATGACCCAAAAATTGCACCTCAGATAACCAGAATTCACACTTAGACGGTTTAGCAAATAGTTTCTTATCCTTCAATACCTGCAACACAGTCCTCAAATGGTCGATGTGCTCCTCCTTACTCTTAGAATAGATCAAGATGTCATCAATAAATACAATTACAAACTGGTCCAAATACGATTTAAAGATGCGATTCATATAATCCATGAACACCGCAGGGGCATTAGTAAGCCCAAAAGGAATCACTTGATATTCAAAATGTCCATATCTGGATCGGAAAGCTGTTTTAGGTACATCCTCTGGTTTAATCCGAATCTGGTGATATCCGGACCGGAGATAAATCTTCGAAAACACACAGAAATCCCTCAATTGATCTAATAAGTCATCAATGCGCGACAATGGGTACCGGTTCTTAATCGTCACTTTATTCAACTGTCGGTAGTCAGTGCACAATCTCATGCTACCATCCTTTTTCTTCACAAATATCACCGGTGCTCCCCACGGAGACACACTCGGCCTGATAAAATTCTTCGCAGATAGTTCTTCAATGTGTTGCTTCAACTCAGCCAACTCAAGTGGCGACATCCGGTATGGAGCCAAGGAGATCGGCCCCACACCAGGCAATAGGTCAATCGAGAATTCAATCTCTCTCTCAGGCGGAAATTCTGGTATCTCATCAGGGAATACATCCTCAAACTCATTAACAACCGGAATAGAAGAAATCTCCTCCTTTTTGTCACCCACCAATCCGCCCAAAAGGACATAGCCCAGATCTCCAGTCTTCAAGGCTTTCACAGTTTGACTGACAGACAAATACAAAGACGGACAAACAGAAGGCCTCTCATGAAATAGTAACAACCTCTTTCTGCAGCAATCAATCATTGCGCAGTTCTGAGACAACCAATCCATTCCCAATATCAAATTGACAGAGGTCAGGGGTAAGATAATTAAATCAATGGTGTAACCCCTGCCTAAATAGGTAAACTTCACATCTTCGCAAATCCAAGACGATTCACTAACCTCTCCTGTAGCGGTAGTAATACGCATCGGAGGAACCATTCGCGTTACCCTTAAGTCCAACGCTTTAGCCACATAGTCCGCCACAAAAGAATGCGTCGCTCCCGAATCAAATAACACAGACAAATCAACATTAGAGAGGAAAATTATACCTTTTACCAAATTCGGAGCCTTTTCAGTATGTTGCGCATTTGTAGTATATACACGTCCAACAGTAGGAACAGCAGCAGTAGGAGTAGCAGTAGTAGTCGCGGTCGGCAAGACCTGCAGATTCGCAGCCTGCCCCGAAGAAGATGGACAATTTCTAGCAAAGTGGCCATTCTGACCACATTTAAAACAAGCCAATGGACCAGCACCACATACACCTCTGTGGTATTTCTTGCACTTCCCACATTGTGGGGTAAAATATCTGTCCGCAGCACCACCACCACCAGGGGTTCCACCCCTCTTGAACTGACCAGGAGGCTGCCTTACATGCAACCCCCTGCCCCTATTATTATTGAAACCTCCTCTATTAGTATTGCCTGTAGGACCAGGTGTCCTCTTAATTTCTTGCTCTTTGCCGAATCAGATTTTGGATACCTACCATAAACAGTCTCGACCCTCTTGCATTGGGTCACCAAGTCAGCAAAGTTTCTCACCGCAGTATTAGACATTCTTTTTGCAATCTTTTCATTCAGCCCTCTTTGGAATTTAGCTGACAAAAACTCCGGAGTAGGTAGAGTACCCCCATAATTTGCAAATTTTACCAATTCGTTAAATTTTGCCACATAGGCATCCACAGTCATGACTCCCTGAACAAGACTATCGAACTCACCTTGCTTTGCCTCCCGAACATCACGGGGAAAATATTCTTCATGAAATAATCCTTCAAACATAGTCCAGGAAATTATCTCACCCTGAATAGCATATGGGCGAGACACATTGTCCCACCACTCCTGGGCGTCACCCTCCAGCATGTAAACAGAATACAACAACTTCTGTGGATCTTGACATCTCATCACTTGAAAAATCTTATCCATTCCCCTCAGCCAAGCGGTAACCTCCTTTGGGTCCCTTGACCCCAGAAAAGCGGGTGGCTTATGTTTCCTAAAGGATATGAGCCTACGCTCATCATCAGCATTATCAACTACCTGTCCCGCAGCCCCTGTGGATTGGGCAACAGATGATGGGTCAGGAACATAGCTAGGGTCAGTGGTATGATGACTAGCCTCACCAGTGTGGTGACTAGCCCCACTCTCCCCTTGTTGAGGAGTAACAGATGGTGTCGGTGTAGGAGTCACCGTAGCCGTGTGTGGAGGTGAATTATCCCTCCGAGGACGGTTCCTATCAGCCCTCATTTCAGCCATAAAGGCCTGCATCATATCCTGATTAGTCTTCATCAGGTTTTCAGTCATATTTCTATTTGCAGCCGTCTCCGCCTGCAGAGCATTCAGGACTGCAGTGACCGGATCCGGTGGCAAAGGACCTGCACTACGTGCCCCACGGCGACCACGCGCCCTACTCGTGATATCTGTACATGTAACACAAAGGAATGAGTTGATCAGACCCACACTGAGAAATCACATATACATTAATCATAAATAGTTCACAGATAGCTATGGAACACAAGATACAAACATACACAATCAGAGTTCCCTCACAAAACTGCTCTGATACCATAAAATGTAACAGCCCGTTGTACACCGGTATTGTTAACATTGATTATGATATTAAGCGCAGTTACAATCACAGTAATTGAGTTAATTAAATTACGGGCAACTTTTTTCTTTTAACACATTCCTTTTAGTAATCAATAACCTTTTCCGTAATCAATTAAAACAACACTATAATCGTAAATGCAATTCGCGGAATCAATCAGTTTACTAACATCACTAATCTCTCTTTTTACTCAACTCATTTAAACTCATCAAATTACTTTCACATCTTACCATGTTCTAGTCCTTTACATTATCTACGCGTGGTTTCAAACCGCGCACCATTTGGAGTTCTACACACTAAGTTAAGCCCCTTTCTTTTTGTCTAGAAAAACCTGAATTTTCGAAATTTACACTGTGGTAATCGATTACCAGGGGGTGGTAATCGATTACCACCAGTTAAAAATGAGGCAGTAGCCAATTTTTCATCCCCTGTTCTCTGGTAATCGATTACCATACTTGGGTAATCGATTACTCCACTTGGTAATCGATTACCAAGCCTCTGGTAATCGATTACCAGGCAGACAGTAGCATTTATTTCGTCCCCTGTTGCATGGTAATCGATTACCATGCTTGGGTAATCGATTACTATGCAGTAAAAATGACAGATTACAGCATTTTCAGTCCAAAAAGAGTTATGGAATCCATTCCTAACACCTTAATACTCCACACAACACTTACACATACCCTAATGTAGGCTCTAGGCCCTTCCATCATGCATTTTCATACAAGAATACATCAATTACTTAATCCTTGAGTTTATGGCCATTTTACAACATTAATGAGCCATTTTACAACATAAGATGCCAAGGCCTCAACTACAAGAAATGTGGCAATGGACAAGTCCCATGCTCACTCAAAATACACAGTTATAAACAAGACTTAGAACATAATCATGAACACTACAAAAGCATGGAAATAACATCATGCAATATGTCCATGACCTAAGTCTCAAAATACTAAATGGCATGCTATGTGCACTCCAAAATCTCCTCCAAAATATCATGCAAGCTCACTGCACCACATGCAATCCACTGTCCACTAAGCGGGCTTCTTGCCCGAAGCTCCTCCCGGCTCATAATGCCCTGAAATGTGGTCCCCCAAACACGGGGTGAGATATACAAATATATCTCAGTAAACCAATGGAGCTAGAGGCTTTCTCCACTCCATAGCTCACTCAATGTGCAAATATAACATCATATAATATGCATGACATACAATATCACCAACAACTGGAGACAAACCGAGAACATCCACAATTGGATTTACGTTCAAGGACTCCATCATATAACTCCCGAGACATTCCTGGCGCCTCTCCCATGGTTGAGAAGACTCCATGGCAAAACCCAACTGGAACTCCTCATGAGCCCTATCCAGCGGAAGTCCCACGTTTGGATCATCCTGGTGTCGCTCCCAGAGTCGACCCCACGGCAAAACCCAACTGAAATTCCCAGCGGAATATCCAGCGGATGTCCAAACCAACACACGTCAACTGGCCAGTGACTAAACAATTTTCACACAATTCAAGCAATATGGCATACAAGCACATAATCACACAATGTCATAAACGCAAAATCCAACCACAACCTTCCACTAGGTGTGGTGGAGCACACAAGGGATTAAACCCCAGTTCCAAGGGTTTACCTCAACACTAACAAATCCGTTCCACACGTACGCTCCAAATCAATCTTTCACAATCACGTCCGTGTGAGGCACCCTACAATGATCAACAATTCCAAATTACACAAAACCTCAAATTTCATGAAATTTCCCCAAATTTTTCCTAAGTTAAAATCTCACTTTTTCACCAAAATTTATCATAGCATTTCTAGCTTACAAGCATCATTCTAAGGCATTTTCATCTAATAGCATTTTTCCATTTGAGCCCTCAATCATCACACATCTAAGATTAAAGACTTAGTGCATAAATTTCTAGATCTACAAAATCAACCACAAAGATACCACAAATATACTCACAATCTATGGTAGACACTCCACCAAGGTTCCACCAAGCAAGGAAGATCCAAAAAGCTTCAAAAACCCCAAGAAACCCAAAAATTCGAATCTGAGTTTGCTCCTAATCGCACAAAGGCGGTGGTTTCAAGGCTTGAGAGTATCACCAATGGCTTTAGAAGGTTGTTTACAATAAATTTCAACACCAAAATCAAGAGATTTGGTGAAGAAATGAGCAAATGGTGAGGAAGAGAGGAAGTGGGTGTGTTTTGTGAAAATGGAGAAGGAGTCCACGGGAGAAGAAGAAGAAAAGGGAGAGAGAGAGAAGGCGTGGGGTGTGTGGGAAGCTAAGTGACTTCGGTCACGCGGGTCCCACACGCAATCTAACTGTAATCCCGACAATAATTTTGATCATAAATTCTTAATCTACATATTTTTCTGATCCCTGACATATTTTTATTTCCTAAAAATATTGATAAAAATTTCACATTTATCAGTACATCATACCGCAGTATTTTACACTTAAAAGTCACTATTCATCACTTTTTCACAAATTTGCCTACTCACTCGATTTTCCGCCCTGATTCCATTTCCAGTATTATTTTTGTCATATGAAATCTCTAACTCAATTTTTATGCCTCAGAATACACGGCTGGTCAATTACCATTTTGCCCTTTTTGCCCATTTTGGCCATAATTCTCGGATTTTCACTAATCCATCAATTTTATTTTCACATTATAATTCAAAATACACATTTAACTTTATTAGGTGTTATAGTAATCATGGATAGAATCCATCATTAGGATTAACCTTAATGTGACAACACGACATATAATAACCCTCATTAGTACATTAAGGGAAATGAATTAATTAGGTGGTTAACTAGATTAAATACTTATTCAACGAAATTGTGAGAGTTAAATCAATAGACTAATGTGATAAATAATAAGAGAATATAGTTCATGTCAAACAAGTCTAATGGGACCCCAAATATAATTATGGATTATATGTGAGGATATGAATGTGATTGTAGTAAAAGATTAGGATCATTTTAATAGTTAGATGAAATAAGTCTAATTATGATTTAGAATTTATAATTAAATAGTTTAGTAAAATTAGTGGGTTCAAAGTATCTTTTTTTTTTTTTTGGTAAAAGTTCAAAGTATCTTTAATTTAATTAAATTATGCTTAGATAAATTACTAAAATTAATTCTAAGTTAAATAAAATTATCAACCAATAAGATGAGTTGTATGGGTAAAGTCAAATTTTAAGTAATTAGGCTACAAATTAAGTTGCATGATATTCATATTATCTAGCCAATAGAAGTTAAAATAGTGGTTTGATAAGTTTAAAGTTAATTAAGTAGAAAATTAAAAAGATTGGTTATTAAATCCCCTTTTTAGTCGGTCCATTGTGTTTCTTGTAGTCTTCCACGGTTCTTTTTTTTTTTTTTTTTTACTTGTTGTCAGCCAGCCGAATATACAAGGAAGGAAAGAAAAACTGTTGATCCATATAACCAATAGAAAGTTAGTGTAAAGTGAGGGACAAGTCAAAAGTGAAATAAAGTTAGCTTCCTTGCTTTGTCTTTAGTGAGATGGCAAAACAACCAATGAGAATCATGTTTGAAAGCCAAAAAAAGAAATAGCATAAAAGTTAATTCACTAATTACTAAGTGTACCCAACGTCCCTTTGTTTCATTTCCACGGTTGCTTCTCTGTTTCTTCTCCTTCTATAGTCGAACATATATGAAAGAAAAGGGCAAGAACATAACTTGTTTTCCTGTCATCTCCTACTTAGGTTTCTTCATAGAAAGTGAATAATATAATGTTGTAAACATACTCCATGGTTTTGTTCATTGAAAGAAACTCTCTTAAGTGAGAAAATCCTCTCCCTACCATGCGATCTACATGCTGTCAAAAGGGGTTTTATGTGGTTTTCTTCACTTTTAAGCTTGGGATTGTTGAATAGTTGAAGTGGAAGCTAGACAAGGTAAATTATCTCAATTTTAATGGTTGAAAATAAATGTATCAAGGGGGTTGCTATGGAATTAGGGCTGTTTGTGATGGGTTTTTTTTGTCATGAATATTTAATGAGTTTTATGTATGGTTGTTGGTTGTTTGATGAATTGATGTCAAACTAAACATAGAAAAGCTTTAAATTAACAAAAGGGAAACCCGCAACTCCTTGGGGTTATCCTGCACTTGGAAAAAGAAGTAGAAAAAGGAATAAATATAGCGATAATTTGATTCTTCGTCGCCATAGTAAATAGTAGAGTAGAGAAAATCGAATTGTTGTGAGAACAAAGAACCGATTGGCCAAGGCATGAAAATTTATGTAAACCAAGTGTTTGTTAAAATGTCTAAGTGAAACTATGGTTTTTATTTGATCAAATAAGGATTGGTTTAATAAATATTGAGTGAAAGTTAAAAGGAACCCTTGGAATTCTAGTGTAAGCAACCTAGCCACACACTTTATGATTAGTGAGGATTGTTATATTAATTATGAAAGTTCACTACAAAAAATGATGTGATTTGTGGAGGTTATATCTGCAACTAGTGGAGGTCTTTGTTCCCCACAACATATATTTGTGGGGGTTCCCCCAAACCCCAGTATTACATGCGCCACAACCTATTTTGTGGGGGTTTTGTGTGCAACGACACTATTTGTTGAAGTATTTTTTGAAGGTTTCAAACCCCCACAAATGTTGCAATTTCTGGCATTCTTCAACCTCCACAATATGTTTGATTTTCTGTAGGTTAAAAACCTCCACAAAATGTTGCAATTTCTGGCATTCTTCAACCTCCACAATATTTTTGATTTTCTGTAGGTTAAAAACCTCCAAAAAATGTTGCAATTTCTAGCATTCTTCAACCTCCACAATATGTTTGATTTTATGTAGGTTAAAAACCTCCACAAAATGTTTCACTTCCTGGAGGGTGTAAAATGCCCCAATTTATTTAGTAATTTTGGCATTCCTAAATTTTTGCCACAATTTCTGGTGTAAATTGCCTATATTTATATGGTCAGCTTGAATACATCACTTTACTTAGTAAAAGAAGAAGCTAGTAGTTACATAAGAGTGTTACGATATTGTATAAATTTTTTTTCAATCAATCAGGGAAAATACATAAAGATATGATCATAAGAACTGTAGGTTATGCTTTTTTTCTTGCAAGTCATATATATAACAGGGGCACAACCCAAGATGCACCAAATTCTCTTTTCCATTCGAATATAAAGTTGATTCTATGAGTATACCTCTATAAATGGTACACATTCAAAAAAGATAAAGTTGATGGTAAACAAGAAATAGTATGAAATTTACAATTATCCAAAACAAGAAATATAAAATAAACCATTTCATGAGTCTTTAATGATGCATCGAACATTTTACAGAATCCAAAATCATAGGAAAAATATTGCATTCACATAGCCCAAATTAAGGGTAATTACTATCTAATGAAGACCTTCCACGTGTAGGGATAGCTTCTTCACTCCCTTCATCATGTGAAAAAATCGATTTAAAAAAAATGAGGCACTTAAACTTCACTAATAAACTAATAGTAAAATTACAGTCAGAAAGTAAAATATTTTTCTCAACGAAAAGTTGCAAATTCATATAAAAGCATATATACAGGATATAGTTGTTTAATAAAAATATATATCATATTTTGAACATTTAATAAAACAATTAATATTTACTTGAAATTAGTCTATTATTACCATATTTATTGTTGTCATTCTGGGTAAGTTTGTAAACATATGGTGTTCCCATAGGCCATAGGAATACTGCAAAAAAAAAAATTTAATTAAACTCATTAAATATTTAGCTTCAGCTAATTCATTATTATAATAATGATAGAAAAAGAAAAATAGTGCCACATCAATATCAATATAATAAAGTGCAAGACATACATCGAACAGGTGATACTCACCATGCAATCCAATTAATGAAGTGCCTAAAAAAAGCAAAACCGCATAATAATGTGGAATTCATCACAGGATTAGTCTCACCGCATATAATGTGCCTAAAAATCATGGATACCGATCAAGTCGCTGCACTTGCTTCTTGGCTTAGCATTCATATAATTTCTGGTGTGTGCATTTGTTGTAACTCCTGAAAAGATAAAATCATTTCAAATCAAGAAAGGGAAATAAGAAAAAATAATTTAATTAATTAATCAGAGCATTTTTAATATTCTTTTTTATTTTTTGGTTGATATACATAGTTGTCAAAAAGGAATATTTTCCACCATCAGTTTTTCCTTCTTCAAATCAATTTTCATGCTACTAATTAATGTATAAATTACAAGATAATCATCAGGCCAAAATGTCCAAGAAACTACTTTGTAAAAAAAATTGTACTAATCAATGGGGTTGCCAAAATTATGTAAAAAGATAATGTGAATTAGCCATTATGTGAAATTATTAAACAAGTATCTATAGTAGCTTGTTGCCTAATTACTGAGAAATATCATGGAAAGTTTTGTTCTACTTTTTTGAGCCAAACCCCTTTAGGATACATATCAATAATCGAGTACGGACTTGTAAAGGCAAGCTAGCTGGATACCTTTTTCGTGGTTGTGAGGGTGATACTTCAATACCCTTCAATCTCTCGGAATCTTCCACATTTCTCTTATTATAGTGTTGCTATGCAATAATTCAAAAGGATTAAATTGAAATGGATGAGATGAGGGAGAGGATGGTAAAGTAACATGCCTGGTACAGGATGACCAAAATAACCAATGCAGGGAGACCAATTTCAACACAATTTGCCAACTACAGGAATCAAAAGAAAACCAAAGTTATGTTTGTTAAACAAATGATAATAAGATGGACGAGATTTAGCACAAATATACATAACAAAAAGAGCAATGTATGTACTTTTGGAAACCCCAATACAAAAAGCCCTAGGCCAGTCAGAGTGACAAGGGGAACCGCACTGAGGGGGCTGAGACACCTGCAGCATCAATGGTTTATATAATTGAGTTATTACTGATATTTCATAGGAGCCAAATGAGCATGTCGTTGTTATTCTACCTGGCAAAAATCCTCCAGAATCCAAAAAAGCCAATAATGATTTGAACAATTGATGCAACAATAAGTGCTCCTTGTATAGCTCTCACGGATTGTTTAAATCTCTGAAAAATTCAATCAAGAATCAATTAACATCAATGATGCCTACTAACACCTTTCTCCAAAACTGCTAATAAAAACTCATCCATTTCCAAGTAAACACGTTTGCTTCTTTCTCTTTTTCCCATTAAAAGAAACCCAGCATCTCAATACTACTCATTAATTTTATTTTTTATTTTTGGGGTACAATACTACTCATTAATTAAATCCACATCAAGTAGTAATCAGAGAGAGCTATTGCACAAAAACATAAACCCACTAACCTGATGTGGATCTAAAAATATAGTCATCCTGGTAGAAAAAGCAATGGAAATAGCAGGAATGAGGAAAGCATAGGATGTCCCCATAACCACCGGAAGTCGTGTTCCAAACCACGTCTGCAACAATGTGTTTATGGCCGCAACAAAAAGTAAAGTCTGTATCATTTCAGCCTTCTCCACCTATTTTTTTTTTTTTTTACCAAAAGAAGAAGAAATTTGGTTCAAACAAAATAAATAACTAAAGAAAGACATGAAAATGTTTTAAATACTCCAAGACTTTTTATTACATTGCCACCACCCATCAAAGGGACAAGTATGGTGGAAAAAATGACGATGGTCCCAAGCATAACCAGGTAGTGCTGTAACCCAAGTAAAATCCCTTCGTCTGCAAACTATGTATATCAACCAAAAAATAACCGTGATTCCAAACTGTGGTGCAGGAACCATCAGTTTTTCCTTCTTCAAATCAATTTTCATGCTAATTAATGTATAAATTACAAGATAATCATCAGGCCAAAATGTCCAAGAAACTACTTTGTAAAAAAAGTTGTACTAATCAATGGGGTTGCCAAAATTATGCAAAAAGATAATGTGAACTAGCCAAAATGTGAAATTGATAAAAAGCATCTATAGTAGCTTGTTGCCTAATTACTGAGAAAGATCTTGGAAAGTTTCGTTCTACTTTTTTGAGCCAAACCCCTTTAGGATACATATAAATAATCGAGTACAGACTTGTAAAGGCAGGCTAGCTGGATACCTTTTTCGTGGTTGTGAGGATGATACTTCAATACCCTTCAATCTCTCAGAATCTTCCACATTTCTCTCACCCATTTCACTAATCTGCAAGGTGTCCCTAGGCATTAGCTGCGAGCAATCCTATTTAATAAAGAATTTTATGCATCCAAGGAAAGGTAACATTTGGATATGCATGTCCGATTTCATTAAGAGTTGAAATAAAGAGAAAGTAATAAAATTGAACCTTCAGTGAGTGTGCAAATCACCAAAGTTGTTTCCATCCTGTTTAAACTACATTTGTTGTTTGCATGTAATGACCTCATGTACCAAATTAGTGAGAGCTTGAAATTGAACATCACACTCACTCAAAACCTAATAAGCAATTCATAGTACTTAAATTGACATTCCATCAAACATGTAATGTTCATAGATTCTATAACATGAAATATATCAATTAAACTGCCCATACTTTGAAACAATCAAATCAAACACATCAACATTACTTCCACATCAACATAAACAACAACATTTCGAAAGTCCAAATCCAATAACAACTAATCAAGAAACACAACTCATAAAAGATCCACCAGAGCAGAAAAAATAAAAAATATAATCCCCAAAAAATAAAATAATACCTTATCAAATGAAATTAAAAAATTCTAGAGACATAAAATCCTTAAATGAAAACAATTAAGCATGGAAAATAAATCTGGACAAATGGAAGATGAATCAAGAAATTACATATAGTGAAAATCGTGTTACCTCCATGAAGAATCGTGAAAGATTTGGCAATGACGTTTTGAAATTGAGATGCCATTGAAGAAAACAAAAGTGCGTACAGAAGAATGAGGAGAGAGGTTTTCTTTAATGCAGTGTGGTATGGTATCTTACTCTACAACATAAAGGAACGAAACATGGGAATAAGAGATTGGGGAAAACTACTTGGGAAGGAATCGTGGAATAAGCAGGAACGAAATTGGGAAGCTCTGAGCTTTGGGATTAAGGTCGATTATTATCAACCGCCTGAAGGAAACCGCCAGTACATCCCATTTAGTGTAAGTTCACCATAGAATAAGAAAAAGAACGCGTTAGTGTTAGGGTTTGATGAAAAAACAAATATATTTTTAAAATTACATGTAGCAGCGGTCATCAAATAAAGATTAAGAATTATTCACAAATTTTAAAAAAATTATATAAATTATGGCGGTCAAAACCTGCCACATAATGTAAATTAACAAAAATTATTTTTTTTGAAAAGTGGCGTTCATAAAAAATGCCATAATTCATATAATTTTTTTGGGGGTTTTATTGACCTCCACTAAATAACCTCCACAAATCACATCATTTTTTGTAGTGGTTGATATAAAGGATGATAGGAACATATATGGTTGATGAACAAAGTAAGCTATAATGTGTTTAAGGATGATAGGAACATATATGGTTGATGAACAAAGTAAGCTATAATGTGTTTAAGTGGTGCCAACCATGTGTTTGTTAGATTGTCTAAAAGAAATATTGATTTCAAGTGGTTGTTTGATGGTTGATCTAATTAAATTAAGTGGAAATTGTGAGGAAAGTTTATAGAATTATATATAGGCCAATTCGGCCAAGTGAGGTAAGATACACAAGACATATGATTGATCTTGTTCCTATGTGATAGAGTAGGACCTTAAGGTCATACCCCAAGTGAAAGTGCCTTGTAAGAAGCCTTATTAGGTGAGATATTCCCCTTCCATGGTTGCAACCTCAAGGCTGTCAAAGGAGTGTTATGGACTGCCTTCTTTATTTCTTGAAGGAGAAAGTATCCTAGCTTCTAGAGAAGTTAATTAAGTTATGTAAACTCATCTTTAATGGCTGTAATCATGGCTGGAAAATAGATTTATAATCTGTTTTGGATGAATTTTATGGAGTTAAAGGATGTTTGTATGTTGGAATTTAATTGGTTCATGGTTTGTTGTTATGGGATGATGAATTCTTCTAGTTATATGCTAAAAAAATCTGCAGATGGGGTGAATTAAGGAACCCCATATGGTTCGACCTTTATGTGTAAAAAGACGCACACTAGGTGTTTGTAATAATGCCTAAGAGAAATCAAGAATTAAGAAGGTGTTGTGATGAATTAAGTTGAAGAAAATGATGTAAAGTTCACTAGATTTTGGTGATATCCCTATAGGGAAAATCTGCCCTATGAATGATGGATGGTATGGAAGTGATTACATAGGTTTGTAATGAGGTATACATAAGTTAAAGATGCATGAGAATTGATTAAATCATGATAAAATGAGTTTGAATTGAAAATAAACCTTGAATCCTTTGTTTTTGGATGCCTCGACCCTTGTAGAAATTTAAGGGTTGATATTATTATGAAGTTGTCAACAAAGATTAGAGTAGGTTAGATAATTTGTTGAAGATTAAATCCATAAAGAACCAATTTAGAATCTTTGGAAAAAGTGTTAACTCTAGGAACCTACACATGTGATTTTCGGCCCTCTTCATCAAACTGTGTGAGAGTGGTGCTTGAATACTTGTTTAAGTAAAATCTTCAAGGTATGGTTTTATAAGGTGCAATGGATTCACTTCTTGGTTAATTAAGAATGTAAAGTTCATAAGTTTCATATGAAAGTGTTATCTATTTTATAAGAACAATTACGTAGTTAAATTAAAGGATGTTAGTTATGTGAAGTTAATAGAAATTTGATGTAAGAAATATTTGTATGAGAATCAAGTTAAAAGTATGGAAATGAAAGGATTGTATATATGTTTATATATAGAATTCGACAATGAAGGAATAATGGGCATAGATTGTGTGTTTTCAATTCAAGTAATTGATTTATAGTATTTTCCTAGAATAAGTATGATTCAAATGGTTTAAGATACGTGAAGCTTTGTTAAAAGTGTATGAAATGTCAACTATAAATTAGTAAATTAATTAACTAGTTGAGGGTCTAAGTTATGAACAATAAACTAAGTTGTAGACTTGTGGTATGGCATGAACTGTCAAGGGAAATAGAGTTGTCAAGTTGGTTATGAAATTAACATATGAAATATAATTATACGGATTTCGAGTAATGTATGTTTCTTTGGAAATTAATGGTACTTTTATATGTACGGTAACAGAGTGTAATCAGATGAAGTAGGTGGACGAACAACTTGTAGACAACCAAGTGTACGGGTATTAAATAGCAAGTTACCAGCAGGAAAGAAGTGACAGGTAAGCTTTCGGTTTAGGAGTCTTCTCTGTCTTTAGTTGTTCCGCCATGATCAGTGGCGATTATGGTTTCCGTATGGATATAATTGTTGTTAATATTGATACTTTGTGTAGTTGCATTCATATAGTGCATGCATATGACATTATTTATGTTATGACAAGTTAATATGATATGATCTTCAATGAGATAAGCCTTGGAAGTGTAAGTTATGGTTTTCTGAACAGAGTAAACATTTATGGATATGATCACAGTGTATATAAGGTATAGCGGAGGAAACTTTAGTTCTCTGATCATTATGAGTATGTTATTGAATATGATACGATATTACGAAGATAAGATGAAAGTCTTATTTATACATAAGACATGAACATAATTAAGATTAATAAGAAAGCACGTTATAAGAATAAATGAGAATCATCAGAAATATATATGATACGGAAATTCTAATATGGATTATATGGTGTTATCTATGTCTTGGTACTTGATATTTTCTGGCAGGAAGTGGACCCTTGGGTGAAGACTGCCCCATAAACCCAAAGTTTATTGAGATTCATTCTCACCCCGCGTTATGGGGACATATTTCAGGTATCGCAGCAGTTGACGATCGTTCTCGGGGCAAGAGGCCCGTGGTTGAGGAGTAGATCTGAGCATGGATGTTGCATGCTTATTTTGGGACTCTGTTGTAATTATATGTACACTGTGATGTATTATTATGTTTATGTGAGTTGATGTAGGATGTTGTAGTTATGACACATAGCAACCTTTTAATGTGATATATGTAGAGTTATGGATCATGCATGTGTACTACTATATATGATATGGAATTGATGTATATTGTGGGTTGTAAGAGCCCCAAGGCATTGCTGGTCCTTGTGTGTGCCACCCACTGATTATTAGATACCATTTGAGGTCATTGACCACTTGTACAAATTTGGGGATTTTAGAACAAACAAAGGAAACTATGGCGAATTTTCTGTAGAATTGGCAATTTTGATGAGTTTCGGGAGAGCATATCTCCCTCCATAGAGGTCCGATAGGGACGTGCCATACGCTGTTTTGAAGCTTGAGATGTCCCCTACATTGTGTCAAAATCTTAGAATTTTATGAGTTGTATGTAGCCCTGTGGTGGCCAATGAACGTTTCTGCCCTGTTTTGCCCTGCACTTAGGGGCTATTCTGGAGCATTTTGGGAATTTTATTCCCGCTTCATTTCTTAGTCAAATTAAGCGTATGATATATCAAATTGAAGATTGAGATGTCTAGTTTATGGTGTAAAAATTTGAGAGCAAATTAATGAGTGGTTTAGGTGCAGAAATTCAAGGAGTGTAGGACGTTTGGAGCTGTTTCGGGGTTGGTTGGCAATTTTGCTTGTCCAACTTCAAACGGCGATAACCGGAGCAAACGAGCTCGGAACCAGGCATGTGATAGCTTTCTAGAAAGGTAATTAAGTAATAAAAAAAGATAGCAAGGTATGAGAGACTGAAATTTTACTGTGCGTCCGCAGTAATTTAGAGACCGAACCCTGTCGGGTGTGTAGAAAACGCAAAAGTGTGAAATTGGCTAAGTGGGTTTATGGGAACCCCTTAGTGTCTTATTATAATTAAAGTAAACTATTAATATAGTATAGATAATTATTCCGCAATAGTTTACAGTTACAGCTTTTAATTATTACGCTTTTTATGTTTTCAACTGCTCGCGTAATAATCGGAAAAAATTTATTCGCATTTTTATAAATGAATTGTTGTGATTGTAACTGCGCTTAATATCATAATCAATGTTAACAATACCGGTACGTAACGGGCTGTTACACGACAGGCCTGCCTGGGCCCCCATTAGAGGTGCTAAAGGCCCACATCACATTACCCACAGGTAACGCCTATAAATAAAGAGCAATTGGCTTAGGTAACAATAACGAAAATGGCCATTTTGTTGGTGAGGCAGTGCAGTTGCGGACATGCAAATTCATTAGGTGTGCTTCCTGTAATGTTCCTTCTTTTGAGTCCTTTTGGTGCCACAATATGCCTTACTCTCATGCTTTAGTTCCATTTCCTGCATTACAATCGTTTCCAAGTGTGGGAATGACATTAAATCAAGAAGAAGTTACTGAACCAATTAATTACAATGTGGTGATAGTTCATTCATATCATGAAAAACAAATGGTTGCTAATGGTGGTTCTATTTCTAGTAGTTCATCTTGGTAGATTAGTTATGGAAGTTACTATGTTGATAACCAAGGTTTATTACCATTTGCATTTGGAGCACCTTTTCCATTTCCTACCATGTTCGCAATCTACAATGTTCCTACAAAAACTATTTTTTACTTCTACAGCCACCAATTGTATGGACATGGATGCAGAGTTAGGTAAGCTTCATGCACTGAGTCAAGTTTCAGTTTGGATTCTACTGAGAAATTCAATGTTCACCATATCAGTTATGATGCAACTTCAGAGTCTTGTAAACAAAGCTCTGATATATTGAATGGTGATTTTCTAAGCTACTGGCTGAATATGCTATATGGACGATTTTGTCAAAATGAACGTATTGCTCATGATCCTCCCCTAGTTCTTACTACGCCAGTGGAAAGTGTTTATGGTTTGCAGGTGGCAATTAATTAAAGTGTTGCCTTTTGGTTTCCTAGATCTAGTGATGGTAATGGGGCCGGGCTTACATTCCAAACCCAATAACTTACCCCTAAAGGTATTTTAGGAGAAAGCGTGGTAGAAGAAATCAGAGGAGAAGTCACAAACATGAAAGGAAGGATAATCTTGGTGAAGGGGGAGAGAACTGGGATTTTAATCATGGTATTGGTGATAGAAGTCACCAATTTTGCGATCAAGTTGAGAAGCCAAGTGCAAATGAAGCATCATGTTAAGGTGAAGGATCACATGGTGCTTTTAATGAGCTGGCAAATCTTAGAAGAGATTCGGCATAATCTTCTCCACATTGGAGTATCTACAAGAAGAATTTTGTAAAGCCTAATTTTCCACCTTCAGGACAAGGTGTTTGTTAAGGGATGCAGAATAATACTAATGGGTAATTAGGATGTTGTTAGACAAGGGAGGGAAATTAGGGAGTAACTTAGAAGGTTGTTACAGCTGACATATAATAGGCTTTTATTGTTAGATTTTGTTATGTGAGTGTGTGATGCCAAACGTGTATTTGCTTTGTGAGCATTTTTTGTTTTAAGAGGAAGAGTATGGTTATATTAGTCTCTATAATTTCTCTTTCAAAATTAACAAAGAAATATTTTCTGAACTTTTTGGTCAAGGTATAAAGTTCCAGTTTTAATGTATACTTTATATTGCCATTACTACTATATCTCCATTATGTTTCTTCCAAAATCATAAAATAAAAGTCCTTTTTTTTCTTTCTTTCTCTCGTCTTTTGTTTTTACTAAATTGCTTGTGTCCATTTTTTACCATAAATTATTAATGTTTGTAGTGTAAAAATATGTGTTGTTGGTTATGGTGATATCAGTAAAAAAATAAAATTGCATGCAATCAAAGAAAATCAAGATGTAATATGAAAGACATAAAATTTGCAAAAAATAAAACTCGAGCTAGTATTAGATACTGTGTCATTAAGATAATTTTGCCCCTTCAACGATTCCCAAGGTTCATGGACAAATGCCTCTCAGGATAGAACGTGTTACCTCTGTTTCGACGGTGACACCACCAGAAGAAACAGCACCAGCTAACACAACGAATGCTGATCAATTGTACAGAATGAATGTAAATGAATGCAAAAGATTTCAAAAATTATTTTGACAGAATTTCAAATACAAGAGAAAAATCAGAAAAGTCCCTGATTTTTTCTGATTTCCTTCCATATATATAAACCATGACTGGTCATGATGAATGGTGCCTATTGGCGGTGAAGAGTCGTGCCTATTCGACAGTGAAAAACTATGTCTGTTCACCCATGAAAAGTCATGTCTGTTCGTTAGTGAAAAGACACATATCTTCACAACTAATTTCTTATTCATAATATTTGAATTCTATAAGAATTTCAACATAAATATTAATTTATGAGAGATATCGTTACTAAAATAATATTTATAAAATTATTTTTCTTATCACTACATCAAAATTAAATCAATAATTATAAAATGATATTAAAATAAGAGTTGTTAATTTAATTTTGATCTAATGCTAACAAAATAGTTGTAAGATAAAAAAATTTATAAATATAACTTATCTCAAAATTATTACTAAAAGGAAAAGTTTGATATACTAAATCCTTTATTTAAAACTTGCAAAGAAATTTTTAGTTAAACAAGTTAATTTGCCGCACTTCATGTCATTATTTTATATTGTTACTTTGGGAAGAATATTGTCACAACCAAGTTTTGTTACTACCAAATGACTACCAATCAATTTTACTTTTAGATCGATTATCTTGATCTAACGGTTATATTTATTTCCATCTTTGTATGGTCATGATTTCCCAAATTTAATATTTTATATTTATTTTCACCTTTGTATGGTTATAATTTCCCATATTTAATCATTTCACTTTAAATGTGGAGAATCATGACCATACAAAGATAGAAATAAATATAACCGTAGGATCAAGATAATCGATCTAATGGTGATATTGATTGGTATTCACTTAGTAATAATACAACTTGATTGTCACAATATCTTTCCCCTTCTTACAAAGCTTGGTCCTTGATAAAAGCCAAAAGCACAAAATCAGAATATAAATTACTTGTCCACAAGCCAACCACAAGTGAAGGAGTGGCAGAAAAAAAGAAAAAAAAGAAAGAAAAGAAAGCAAGAGCAAAAGAAAGAAGAAACACAGAAAGAAGAACATCGTGATTTTACCCTGCACGCCATGTGCTCCAAGCCATGTAGTCCCCATGTTTGCAAATATCTATTAACTCTAATTATCTCAAAAGACAAAAAAAAACAAAATAATTAATATTCTAAATCTGATGATCACATAATAGCCGTCCAATTTTAGCATCGCCTTTAGTGTGGGACACAAACGACTCTCTCCCACGTCGTTTCGTATCCATCGGGTTGTGGGGAAGTGCGCACCCCTCAAAGTAATCGAAAAAAAGAAAAATACCCAGGGAATTTCTAACAGCACAAAAATGAAAAACCCTCCCCAGTTCGCGCTACCCGAAGCGCGTGTGAACCACGACCTTCAAGTATTGACATCGTGTTGGACACGTTCAATTTCTCATCGCGTGGTAATTATTTATTTTTCTCGAAAAATCACAAGGAACTCGTCGAACAAAATAACAATCAGGGGGTCAGAGAACAAAGCTGTGACTCCCACTAACGTGCGCCAACGGGGTTTGCATAGTTTTAACGTGCACCCTAACACATTTTTATCTTGGGTTGAAGGCTTAACCTATATTCTCTCTCTCACAATCTCACCTCGTTCAGAAAGGGTTTTCGCTCAGTGCTTTCATTCGGTTCATTCCTACTCTCGCTGATCAACAATCTTCCATGGCTGAACGCGCCACCTCCGAAACTCGCCCCAACGTCTCTGCTGCACCTCCATTGCAGATCTCCAAAGGTATTTTTTTTTTTAATCTCGTGTGATTTTTCTTCGCTCCGATTTTTTCTTCTTATTGTTATTTTTTTCCGTTTCTCTTCCGTTCCGTTTTATCACTTCCGCACATAAACCCTAGCTTCCCTGAGCCACTTCGGCTCTTATTTTTATTTCCGTTATGTCAACAACCGAAATGCAGTTCATTTCTGTCTTCGAGCTTAGGGTTTTGGATTGGGGAGGTAAGTGACATTGACGAATTCGTCTTTACTAAGGGGTTTACTTGCCGCATTCTGTTCTCTTCTTATCCATACTCCTTAAGTGTTTGAATTTTGAACTACATGATAATGCTTCATTTCCCCTCTTTTTGGTGAATATAAGTTTAGAGCTTTACATTACACTAAATGTCACTGTTTTCTGAAATTAATTTTATTTTTAAGATACTTGGTAGATTTCACTATTCAGGTTGTATTTTGGGGAATACTAATTTCCTAACGGTTGAAATCTGAAAAAAATTTGGTCTTTTGAGTTATTTCCATGTTTACCAAAATAAAAGACTATTTCAAATCAGGCTGCTGCCACTTGATTCTATCTGATGTTGCTTGATATACTGACTGAGAGTGTCGCTTCTCTCATTTTTGTTTGCATGGTTCATTGCGTTTTTTTTTGTTGAACTTTCCATACATATAATTCGCAGGTGCACATACTTGTCATATACTGACTGATTCATGCGTGCAGGTGATATTATCAACTTGCATGATCACATTCTTCATGCCATGAGTGACTGTTAATGTTATACTCAACATAATCAAGCATATATTGGTCTGATCTTATCTGATCTGTTGACTTCAGCTTCTTGTTGCAAGAGTCTGTCAATGCATAATTTATCTCTTTTCCTTAAAAAAGATTAATTTTTTTTTAATTAATCTTCTCATGCTTATCTTTCTTTCTGTTTTCTTGGTATGTTTGTGGTGTCTGTGTATTGGAACAGAAGAGAAGGAAGTTAATTGCTTATGTTAAATGCTGTTAAGTTTTTTTTACCCGGGGAATTAAATTGTTTGACAAACTGTGTTCTACTTTTTTTAGTGGCCAAAGCTTTTCTTCTGTGTCTTACATGCTTGCCGTGTATTGTATGAAACTCACGTTAATATCTTTGAGAATTTTTTGAGATTGGTTAAATCTTTTTCCCCCCCATAATTAAAGTTTCTATCTCTTTTGTGCAGATGCCCAAGGCTCTGACATTCCTATTCCACTTTCACCACAGTGGCTTCTGCCAAAGCCAGGGGAGAGTAAACCTGGAACAGGAGCTGTGGTGTGTATTGACTACTTCTAGAATTTCTTTTTTGTCTGTCTGTAATTTTGTAGAATGCTTCTCAGCAAATAAGATTTGGGTGTGCCTTTAACATCCGAGAAATAATTTATAATTGGTTCAAAGATTTTTGCTTTTCCCCTTTCTTATCTATCTTTGATGACTCAGGAAAACCATGCGTTGTCAAATCCTCTGTATGGCAATCGCCCAGAGACTGTTAAGACATCTGGAAATGGAGATGATGCCCATGATACCCATAAGAGAAAGGATGTCTTTAGGCCATCCATGTTTGAATCAGAAAGTGGACGCCGTGATCGTTGGCGTGATGAAGAGAGAGACACTATGTCCTCCATACGTAAGGATCGTTGGAGGGATGGAGACAAAGACCTAGGTGATTCTCGGAGAGTGGATCGGTGGACAGAAAATCGGAACGGTGACAAAGACCTAGGTGATTCTCGGAGAGTGGATAGGTGGACAGAAAATCGGAATGGCGACAAAGACCTTGGTGATTCTCGGAGAGCGGATCGATGGTCAGAAAATCCATCTGCAAGGAACTTAGGAGAAGCACGCCGTGGCACATCTGATAGTCATAAATGGAATGATTCTGGAAGCCGAGAAACTAACTTTGATCAGCGGCGTGAGAGTAAGTGGAACACACGCTGGGGTCCTGATGATAAGGAGCCAGAAGGTCTTCGTGAAAAATGGACCGAGTCTGGAAAAGATGGTGATATACATATGGACAAAGGTTCGTCTCACATTTCTAATCATGGAAAGGATGAGAAGGAGGGAGATCATTATCGGCCATGGAGACCTAACTACTCACAAAGCCGTGGAAGGGTAGAGCCTCCCCTTTCCCAAAATACAACACCAAACAAACAAGTGTCTACATTTTCCTATGGGCGTGGCCGTGGTGAGAATATGCCCCCAGTTTTTAGTCTTGGACATGGCCGGGCTGGCTCTGGTGGTAGCTCTTTGAATAGCACATACCCTGGAACTGCATTGGATAAAGCTGAAAGTGGGCATGAAGAATCTTGCCTCTTTAGATATAATAGGACAAAATTGCTTGATGTGTACAGAGTGACTGATATGGATACATATAGAAAACTAGATGATGATTTTTTGCAGGTACCTCATCTCACACAGGATGAACCATTGGAACCTCTAGCTCTTTTGACACCAAATTCTGAGGAACTGGTAATTGCTGTTTTTGTTTCATTTTGTATCGTTGCTGGATGCCATTGTCTCTTCTAGTGGTTTAGTGTATTGCTTTTCTGTTTCAACAGTCTGTCCTAAAGGGTATTGACAAAGGGGAAATAATTAGTAGCAGTGCACCTCAGGTGCCAAAAGATGGAAGGGGCTCAACAGATTTTACTCATACAAGACGAATGAAGCTTGGAAATGCACCTCTCCAAGGTACTTTCAGGATATAAACTTACAGATAGGTTCGGGCACAGGATAACTTTTGGAACTGCATTGTTTTAGCAGGCTCTGGTGATAATTATAGACATTATCACATTAAGGTTCTGAAATTTTGAAATTGGTTGTATGAATTGCTCAAAAGGCTCTTCAAATGAAAAGAAAACACCAGTTACAATTCTCAAACTATGGCAAAAATACAGGATCTTAAGGTAACTTCTGATATGTTAAAAAATGAAGTTATAGCTAATGGAAAAAGTGAATTAAACCCTGGGAATTGGGTATTTTTGAATATCATCACACATTAACAGTTTCATTTCTGTTTAGATTTTCAAGGTGATATTCATATTACCGTATAGCGCAAATTGTTTGAAAACCTATGATTTTGAAGATTAACAGGTTTGCTGAGTATGTTCACATGGTCACAAATAAGCTCAGTTCTTAATTAATAATTTCCCCACTATTTATTTTTTCTGTTTCTACCTTGTTTTAAGACATTATCTATCTCATCATTTGGTTTCCTCTTTCACATTTGTAACTCAAGTAATTTTTTACTTTGCTTATGTGCACTACACGTTTTGGCATTTCACAAATATAATTTCCTTTTCTCTGTCTGCACTTACCAGGAATTTTTCTAAATATTTTATTTACAGATAGAGGTGAAGATGTAGGGTCTTACAGAGTGGCTGATGAGGTGTCCAGTAATAGAGATTCATCCTTTGAAGGAAATAGCTCTGTTCATTCTGGTGCTGCACGGCGAGCCATGCCAGTGAGTGAACATGCAACCACTCTCTTGCACGATAGCAGAGATGGGCCTAGTGATCTTAAATTAATAAAATCACATATGAGCTCATACCAGCCAAAAGATCCTCATAATCAGAGGGAAAGTAATTTGGGTTATTTATCTGACTCTAAAGAAGTAGGTAAGTGGCAAGCTGGTGAAGATCCTATTGTTAAGAGGCAGCTATCTGGCGTTTTGGACACTGAACTGGAAACCAGGAGAGTTCTGCAGACTGCTCCAGAGGAGTTATCTCTTTTGTATAGAGATCCAAAGGGTCAAATCCAGGGTCCATTTAAAGGAATTGATATTATTGGATGGTTTGAGGCTGGATATTTTGGTATTGATTTACCTGTTCGTCTGGAAAATTCAGCAGCTGATTCAACATGGTCATCTCTTGGCGATATCATGCCCCATTTACGAGCTAAAGCCCGTCCACCACCAGGGTTTTCTGCACCAAAATCAAATGATTTTACAGATGTACCTGGCCGGCAAAATTCCAGTACCTTTGGAAATACCCTTACTGGTTTGAGTGAGGTTGAGTTATTGAGAAGTGATTCTAGGCATAGGCAGAGTTCTGCTGCGGAAGTTGAAAATAGGTATCTGGAGTCCCTCATGTCTGGTAACAAGAGCAGTCCCCCACTTGATAGTCTGACATTATCAGAAGGTTCTTACCTGTTGTTTTTAATTATTTTCCATTTCTTTTTGATAATTTGGATATAAATGTATTTTCTGTGTTGGTAATGTTCTTCGTTTTTCTTTTTGATAATTATTTTCCCCATTTTGTATATACTGCATTGACTATTTCTTGAGAGGATGGGTTTGATACCAATATGATATATGCATTTCAGGTTTACAAGGTTTTGTTGGAAATAATTCTGGTAATCTTGGCCCACCAGGAGTAGATAGTGGTAACAAGCTTTACTTGCTTGCCAAGAGGATGGCACTTGAACAACAGAGGTCCTTACCCAATCCTTACCCATATTGGCCGGGGCGAGATGCTGCTGCCCTTGCTCCAAAATCAGATATTGTGCAAGATGCATCCCTGCATTCAAAACTTTTGTCCTCAGTGAGTGACAATTCCCGTCAACCTCAGTCCCAAAATTCTGAGTTGATGTCAATCATCCAAGGATTGTCTGACAGGACACCCGCAGGCTTAACTAATAGTGCTGCTGGATGGCAAAACTATCCCTTACAGGGTGGATTGGATCCCCTTCAGAATAAAATTGACTTACTTCATGATCAGAGTCTTTCTCAAGTGCCATTTGGAATTCAACAACAAAGGCTGCAAGCACCAAACCAATTGTCTTTAGGAAATTTACTGGCTCAAGCTGCTGATAGCCCATCTAGTATTTTGACAGCAGAGAAGCTACTTTCTTCTGGTATATCTCAAGATCCGCAAATATTGAATATGCTGCAACAGCAATACTTGTTGCAGTTGCATTCTCAGGCAGCTGCTCCAGCACAGCAGATTCCGTTGTTAGATAAAATCTTGTTGCTGAGGCAACAACAAAAGCAGGAGGAGCAGCAGCAGTTATTGCGGCAACAAAAGCAACAACTGCTTTCTCAAGTGCTGCAGGACCAGCAGTCTAACCAGCGCTTTGGGGATACATCTTATGGACAGTTGCCAGGTGTACTACCAATGGGGAATTTGCGTGTGGATCCTTCTCAGCTTCAACCTCAACAAGATATTTTTCCCATGAGCTCTCAGACTCCAATTCCCATTGTGCACAATGAGCTTAGTACTGATTCTTTGAATTTACCTCTGAAAGTTAGCCAAGACACAAGTTATCATGTAAGCGGTGAAGCTTCTTCTATACATCTACCACACCAATTATTTGGGAATTTGGGTGTGGATCCTTCTCAACTTCAACCTCCACAAGATATTTTTCCTGTTAGCTCTCAAACTCCAAATCCTAGTGTGCACAATGATCTTAGTACTGATTCTTTGAATTTACCTCTGAAAGTTAGGCACGACACAAGTTATAATTTAAGCAGTGAAGCTTCTTCTATACATCTACCCCACCAATTATTTGGGGATACTAGTCCTCAGAAAAACTGGGGGCCTCTTCCTAACCAAATTATTGAAAAGTATCAGAAGGAAATGTTCCCCATATCAACTGAGAGTTCCCTATTGCATGATCAGAACAGATCCAAAGAGGAGCCCCACATTGCACAGGAACCTGTTTCTGACTATACTGATAAATCTGTGGAGTGGGTTCCAGAAAGCACTTTTAGACCTGATGGTATTGTCATGACTGCAACTTCTAAGCCTGATGATAATTCTGGACATTTACAGTGTATTGCACCTCCTGTTGCTATATCTTCAGCTGGATCTAGTGAGGCTGAGTTACCACCGGCCAGCTATCTTGGTACGGTTGTGAAGATCAAATCAGATATTGTGCATCAAGAGGAGCAGGCTGGAAGAGACAACTCTAATGTTGAGCCCTCTGTGCAAAACGTTGAAGCACTTGAACCCAAAAAATCTACTGAGAAGAAATCGAAGAAGCAAAAGTCTACCAAATCTCAGTCTTCTGATCAAGCAAAGGGATCGCAGAAAAACGTGACTTTGCAACCATCAAAACATTCAGAAGCTGAATTTAGGGAGTTGGGTAACAAGGATGAAGTACATGAAACATATCTGCAGCAAACAATTGGTAAGGGAAATCAGACTGGAATTGCTGTCCCAGAGGCAGCTTATCATCAAGAAGTTAGTAGTCTGCCTGCTAGTGTTACTGGAAGCATCACTGAAACAGTTGTTGTGGGTGAGTCCAAGGCAGCTGGTTCCATTTCCAAACAGAATGAATCACCTGCAGGAAGAGCTTGGAAACCTGCTCCAGGTGTCAGGGCAAAGTCTTTCTTAGAAATTCAACAGGAAGAGCAAAGAAAGGCAAAGATAGAAATGCTTGCATCTGATGTTGCTAATTCTGTCAATTCAACAAGTCTGATAACTCCCTGGGTTGGGGTTGTGGCCCATCCAGACTCTATAAAGTTATCTGGTGAAAGTCACAGAGGAGGCAATACAGAATACCCTGTTAAATCTGAAACTTCTCAAAATCTTAAGAGCAAGAAAAGTCCGCTACATGATCTATTAGCAGAAGAAGTATTAAAAAAATCTAATGAAAGAGATGCCGAGGTTCCAGATAGTACATTGTCCTCACAAAATATACCTGTGCATTCAGAATCACTAGATGATAGCAACTTTATTGAGGCAAAAGATACTAAAAGAAGCCGCAAAAAGTCAACAAAATCAAAGGGTTCAGGAGCTAAAACATCAATGCCCATTACATCTACTGAGGTGCCTGTAGCTTCAAGCCCCATTGAAAAGGGAAAAGGTTCCCGCTCTGCACAGGAGGAGAAAGAAGTATTGCCTGCCATCCCTGCAGGACCCTCTCTGGGAGACTTTGTTCCTTGGAAAGGAGAGCGAGAGCCACCAAGCCCATCTCCGTCTCCAGCATGGTCTACTGATTCTGGTAGGGTTCCTAAACCAACTTCATTAAGGGACATTCTGAAGGAGCAGGAGAAAAAGGCTTCTTCTGCAGTGCCCACTGGCCCAATGCCTTCCCCTCAGAAATCACAGCCTGCCCAGGCTAATTGGAATAGTAGTTCTTCACGGTCAATTTCAGCTTACTCTCCATCTAAAGCTGCCTCTCCAATTCAGATAAAATCTAATGCCTCTTCTCAGTCAAAGTACAAGGGGGATGATGACTTGTTCTGGGGTCCAATTGAGCAATCCAAGCAAGAAACTAAGCAGTATGACTTTTGTCTCTTTACTGTGTTATTGATATGTGCATGCTTGGTTTTGATTATTTTACAGTCAAAAACCTTTCCTGAATAATTTATTCATGAGCTTTTCTGAAAGCAAAGAAGCTAATCCAAACACACATCTGTGTTTTGATTAGTTTGTTGTATGCTGCATTGTGGTTGCAACTATTTAATACATTGTCTTCATTCTTAAATAATCTTGTTTAGTTTCTATGATATCATGCAAGCAATCAAATTCTGTTCCATATCATGTTAAACGAGCAAAGTACAAAACAGAAGGATTTATTGGCTTAACAATAGGTTATAGTATTTATTTTATTTTATTTTTGAACTGGCTGCTAGTAAAGTGCATAGAATTTATAATTACTTGTCTTTAACTTGTATATCTGGGCCTTTTAGGGGATTGGCTGTCCCCATTCCTCTTGCTTTCTTGCCTTCTTATGGGATCGGAGAATGGTGTGCCATCTTTTTCCTAGACTACCTTGACCATTGCCACTGTACAAGGGCATTGGTTTTATTTTAAGACTTGATATTCAAAAGAAGCATATCCAACAGTAGGTGGCTAATCATTTCCATAAATATCCAGTTTTGATGCTGAGAATTATGAGCTGTGGCTGATTTATTTTGTTGTCTTTGTAAGCAGGTCAGATTTCCCTCAGCTTGCAAGTCAGGGGAGCTGGGGGTCGAAAAATGTACCCTTGAAAGGTAACTCTCCCGGAATATTAACCCGACAAAAATCAGCAAGTGGCAAATCAACTGAACAGTCCGTGTCATCATCACCTGCCTCTTCTCAATCAATGTTGAAATTGAAAAAAGATGCCATGACTAAGCATTCTGGTAAGAAAGATATATCTTCATTATTTCAAACTGTGTGTTCATTCCACTTGCGCAGTAGCTCCATTCTATCCAATTGAGTCCATTTAATCTACTTCACTAGATCTATTCACATTTCTATAAAATACTAACTTTTTTTTATTATTATTTTCAGAGGCCATGGGCTTCAGAGATTGGTGTGAGAATGAGTGTGTTAGGCTTATTGGGACAAAAGGTATGTGTACCATTTCCGTTTTTGGTTGCTGTTCTTTAGTTTGAAGGGTTAATCCAGATATTGGTTTTGAATTGAACTATTAAATATTTACCTGCGTGTAGACTGGCATATGCTTGTCATATTAAAATATGACATGTATTGGGCTGAGAATATGATGTATGTCGCTTTGTAATTGCCACTTTGCTTGAATCTTGCAGCTGTGTTTTTGGTTAAGAAGATTATGTTATTCTTGAAGTACAATTAAATATCTTTTTTACTCTTATTTTTTTGTGGGTTGCAGATACAAGTTTCCTTGAATTTTGTTTGAAGCAATCCAGATCAGAAGCTGAGATGTTTCTCATGGAAAATCTTGGATCATATGACCCTGACCATGAATTCATTGAAAAATTTCTCAATTACAAGGAGTTGTTACCATCAGATGTTTTGGAGATAGCATTTCAGAGTAGGAATGATAAGAAAGTTAGTGGATTTGGTGCTGCTGCAGGCATGCTATCTGCAAATGCTGATATACAGGATGTGGACCACGCTGAAGGAAACTCGAAAGGAGGTGGAAAGAAAAAGGGTAAGAAAGGGAAAAAGGTCAGCCCTTCAGTTTTGGGATTTAATGTTGTGAGTAACCGGATCATGAAGGGTGAGATCCAGACAGTAGAAGATTAAGATTTAGATGTAAATACATTTTGGTCGTACTCTGTAAATGCTTTTTCCGATTTAGAGTTTTTATTTCCTTTTTTACACACAAACGGTTGCAGCATTTATTGGATCTGCTTAACCAATTTTGTTATCTTAATGTAGTTTTTTTTTTTTTTTTTAATACATTTAGGGGCAAAGCCCCAAGAAACAGAGTTAACTAAACAAGTCTAAGGCCAGTAGTGGCCCCAACCCCGGAGGGGGGGTCTTTGTAGATGATTAAATTCTCCTCCTTCTTGAAACTGACTTTTGCAAGCATGTTCGCACATCTGTTTGCATCTCTAGAAATTTTAGAGAACCTGACTTGCCATTTCTTCCTGCTCCAGTCTTTGATGGTATTGACTAAGTGAGATCGGTTACCTTGTCCATTATCAGAATTAATGGCCTCCACAGCAATGGCAGAATCGCTTTCTACAATGATATGATCTGCTCCTCCTTCCCATGCAAACTGTAGTCCCTTGAGAATGGCCCACAATTCTGCAGTCAGGGGGGAACACCTCCCTATCCGGTAGGAGAACCCAGAAATCTACTAGGAGAACCCAGAAATCTACTCCCCTTGCTCTTTTCTGATTAGGCCACCGCAAGCTGTGTCCCTGTTCTTATTCCTAACCGATCCTTCCACGTTGAGTTTCCACCACCCAGGCATCAGCTCGCACCACTTGATGGTCTCCTCGGTCAAGGCTGGTCATTGAGAGGGGGAAGAATGCAAGTTGCCCGAAGCTGAGGTGATGTCGCTGATGTACCTCGAAATGACCAGAACCGGCTTGGAAGGGCGGTTATCTTGAGGATTGTGGATGTCCAAGTTTCTCCACTACCAAAGATGCCAAATTGTGGTCAGGAAGATGTCAACCCACCTGAGATTGCCTCTCCAACTCCAGCCTTCTTCCAGATTCTTGAGTAACCACTAGTCCAGATTCAACTCCTGGAACATTGCTGCTAAAACAATCCTTCCAAACCTGCATAGCTGAAGGACAGTCTCTTAGCACGTGGATTGTGTCCTCCACCACCTGAGCACACTTATGGCAATGGGCATCTCCTCCCCAAATAGATGTTCTGTCTTTTGTGAGGAGTTTATTGTGGAGAACGAACCATGCAAAGGCTCTCATTCTTATAGGCCCATGCCAGTTCCAAATCATCCGCCACTTAGGATTAGTTGCTAGGTACTCAAATCCCATTATTGCATAGTACGCGTTCTTCACTATTCTTCTGTCCCCTATATCATTCTTCCAGATCAGCTGGTCTTTCCTTCATGTGAATTTGGGAGGGGGAAAAGCACGGATCACCTGCACCAACTCCTCTGGGAGACTCTGGCCTATCCTGATGATATCTCACTCTCCTGTTGAGCTGTCAATCAGTTCCCCACACTTCATATTGAGAGTATCCTCCTCCAACGTCCTTATCACATAATTACTCAGCGGGAACTCTAACCCCGTCCACAGGTCCTGCTAGAAAAGTGTATCCTTCCCATCGCCTATATCCCATTGTATTCTACTAAGGAACTCGCTCCAGATTTTACAGAGACCTTTCCATAGGCTGGAATCGTAACTCTGGGCTTTCACTCTTCTATTCCGGTCCAAATTCCTCCCGTACTTCCCTATCAAAACTTTGACCCAAAGATCATCCTCTTTATTCAACATGTTCCACGCCACCTTGTAAAGAAATGCTTCATTGTGGGCTTGAAGATTGCGAATACCCAAACCACCAGCCTCCCTTGGTCTATAAAGATTATCCCAAGCAATTAAATGGGGTTTCCTTTGCTGCCCAGAATCTCCCCATATGAATGCTCGTTGGAGCTGTTCCGGTTCCTTGCAGATAGATTCAGGCAGCATCTCGTGTTGCATGTGAAATGAGGGGATTGTGGTCAGGACAGTGTTAGCAAGAGTTGTCCTTCCAGCGAAAGATAGGAAGTTACACTTCCAACCAACTAGTTTTTGCCTCACTCTTTGAATCACTCCTTCAATTTTTTTCTTTCTACCCCTCCCATTGTGGAGGATAGTCCCCAGATACTTCCCCAAGGAGTCAGCTATTCTGAAGCCACTGACATTCGCAATAGAATCCTTAAGATCAACTCTTGTATTCCTAGAGAAGTATATTACTATCTTGTCGATACTCACTTCTTGACCAGACATGTTACTAAACTCATGTATGCACCCAAGCATGACATCACGCTGCTCTAAACTTGCCTCTCCAAAAAGAACTAGGTCGTCAGCGAACATGAGGTAGGATATACTCGGCCCTCTCCTTCCTACTTTCACTAGCTTCCATCTCTTCCTCCTAATCTGCTCAGCTATAAGGTGTGTCAGTTTATCCATGCACAGGACGAAAAGATAAGGAGATATGGGATCTCCTTGTCTTACACCGCGAGTAGGGGAAAAGGTGCTGGTCTTGTTGCCATTCCAAAGGATCTAGAATATCGGGGAGGAAATGCACGCTTGAATGATTGACACAAGGTCCGTGGGAATACCTATCTCTAACAGAACCTTCTCAATGAAGCTCCAGCTTAGCCTATCATACGCCTTGATCAAGTCTATTTTAATAGACATGGTAGCCTTGTTCCCTCTCTTTCTATTCATTGAGTGCGTCAACTCTTGGGCAATAATGTTGTCCTGTATGTTCCTTCCCGGGACAGAACTAGACTAGAACGGAGACACCAACTTCTTCAGTGCCGGTTTCAATCTGTTAACAATCACTTTGGTCACTGCCTTATAGAAAATATTACAGAGAGAGATACGTTTGAATTGACCTAACTTTTCTGGAGCCTCCACTTTAGGGATCAGGACCAGAAGAGTGCCATTAATTGTCCTAATGCTTTCTGGATTTGAAAACCAGTTCCTCATATCTTCTAAAACTCTATCTCCTAGAGTGTCCCAATTTTTTTGATAGAAAGCTGTCGGGTAGCCATCAGGGCCAGGGGCTTTATTCCCCTTCATTTGGAAAAATGCAGCTCTAGCTTCCTCTTTGGTCAAGGCCTTATTTAGCAATATGGTTTCTGATTCTTCAAGCTTGGGCCAGTTGACTGTAGTGGTTCTCCACGGTTTCAGTCCCTCCTCCTCAGTGAATAGCCTTTTGAAGAAGTCTAATGTCATCCCTTTCAGAATTTCCTCCTCTATGATCCATATTCCCGTCTCATTTATCAGGGCTTCAATCTTATTCCTCTTTCTTCTGGTGATGACTAGGGAGTGGTAATACTTAGTTTTTCAGTCTCCCCCTTTTATCCACTCCGTCCTCACCTTTTGAAACCAGAGGAGTTCCTCTAAGGATATGATCTCCTCAAGCTCCTTTCGCAACGCAGTCCCCAAATCCTCCAGAAGGTCACTTGGCCTTAGTTCAAGTCTTCTTTGGATTCCGTTGAGTCTTCGCAATATAATATTCTTCCTCTGACTAATGTTCTCAAAAGTGGTTGTGTTCCAGTAACGCAAAACCGGAACCAGTTGTTGCAGGTTATCTGGAGCACTGATGTCATCCCTCCAATTATCCTCTAGAAGATGCTTGAAGTCAAGATGGTCCAACCAAGGATGAAATAACCGAAAAGGGCGCTCCTCCCAACCAGCAGACTCGGCAAAGAGGTTGATCAACAACGGACTGTGATCTGAGTAAACTCTGGTTAGGGTTCGAATGACTGCTTTGTCAAATCTGATTTTCCATTCCCCATTTGTCAAAGCCCTATCTAGTCTTTTAAAAACTCTTTCCAGATGTGCAAACTTCGGCCCCTTCCACGTGAAGAAAAGACCTGCAACCCCCAAGTCGAGGAGGTTGCAATCATCGATAACATTTGCAAAAGAAGCACATCTGGCTTGGTCAATAGCATTTCCACCCCTTTTCTCATGAGAGCCAACGATCTCGTTGAAGTCCCCAGCTACAAGCCACGGCTCATGAATGTGGCCGCTGAACTGACGTAGGTCTTCCAAAAGCTTGCGCCTCTGGTCATGGTGAGGGCTTGCGTACACCGCAGAAAAGATGAAGGGCTCCTTGTTAGTCCAAGATATTTTCATGTGGATCACCTGGAGGCTTTGCCCTATCAACTCCACTGAGAAACTGGGCTGGTTCCACATAGCCCAGATACTGCCAGCAAACCCTCGGGCCTCCTCCACCAGGAAATTAGTGAAACCCAACCTTTTGATAACCTTACGGGCCTTTGGCCCACTAACTCTGGTTTCAATTAAAATAACCAAATCCACTTTATATATCCTCACATACGTTGACAATATTCCTCTGAGTCTGACTTTCCCAGCACCTCTGCTATTCCATACTAAAATATTCATGTCAACTATCTTGGTTTTGGCACCCCATCAGGTCACTGTCGTTGCCGTTTGTATCTTTTCCAGTGATGGAACCTTTTCCACCACCAGTTTTCTCGTTTGTCCTTTTCCCCAAGTCTTTTGCCTCATTTGGCAATGGTCTATCCTGCTTCAGCAAGAGAGCTGTATCTGTATCTCCTTTTTTCAGGATCCTTGTTGGAATTACCTTTTGGGTACTAGTTCTTCCTTTAGGCTTTGTTTGGGAGTTTGGAGGGGAAGGGAAGGAAGGGGATCCAAGGGGGAGGGAGGGGAAGGAAGGGAAGAAAATTGAAGGGTATTCCCTTCCCTTGTTTGGAAGTTAAATAATGACAAGGGAGAAAAATCGAGGGTTAATGAGATATTTTTATCATTTTACCCCTTTTTAAAATTAATATAATTATTATATTTTACAAACTAAATTAATTTTAAAATTTCTAACAAAATTATTTATGTACTTTTCACAATATTAAAAAAGATAATATTTTTTATGAAATTTCTACACTACAAGCTACGAAAATTGTCACAAATTTTTTTTCTTCAGAATACTCTTCGTCGAAAAGCGACGGAAATTTTTCTCCGATGAAAATTTTTACAAAAATAAATTATCTATCGAAATTTAGTTTCTAGCAAAAGTTTTGACGAAAATAATTTACATCGAAACTTTTCGAAAATTATCTATTGAAAAGTTTTGACGAAAATTTTTTACGAAAAAATATTTTCCGTAAAAAATTTAGACGTAATTCTTTTATGTCGAAACTTTTCGGTGGAGATGTGTTTCGTCAAATTTTGGACGAAAACATTTTCGTTAAAAGTTTCAACGAAATTTAGATTCGTCAATAGTTTTGACTGAATTCTTTCCTGTAAAAAATTTATGTTAGTGATTATGATAAAATATTGTTTCTTCTTTAGTTTTGACGAAATTTTTTTGACATATGTGATTTTCATCAAAAATTTCATCACTATTTTTGACGAAATATTTTTTGTCGATAAATTTTGTTGGTATTTGAGATTTTTGTAATAATGTCACGTTTAAAAATGATTCACATTTATGTAGTTTTTACATTTTAATGCTAAGGGTAGATAAATAATTTTTAATATTCCCTCCTCAAACCCCCTAAAATGGGGGAACTTTAATTTTAGGAAGAATGAGGGTTTAGTAAAAATCCCCAATTCCTTCCCCTCCTTTTTTTAAACTCACAAATAAGGGCAGGTTAGGAATGTGGCTTCCATACTCAAGAGGGGGGTGAATTGAGTATTACAAAATTTTCGCAAAAGCCCCCTTCTAGTTTCTAAATAATCATTTCAAGCAAACTTTGATATGTGAAAAGGTAATTCAGACAATCCATAATGTATAATATAACACAATTGTAGAACTTATACTGGCACATACAAGATATCAAAGAATCAATTAAAGTGCTAGAAATAAAGAGCTTAGAGTTTAGAGAATTGCTAACACAATATATCCTGGTTCGGTCACCACCACTTGTGACCTACGTCCAGACTGAAGCCGCTCGATCAACTCTTTCACTAACGGTCAAGCTTCACGGGTGCTTGACAAACCTTTACAATCTTCCAAGATTTCGGGTTCTTGGATACCTTTCAATCTCCAAGTTTACGGGTACTTGGTAACCTTACAATTCACTCCAAATTTACTTAGGTATTTGGCTACCTCTCAAACAATGGGTCTCACAACCCTTTCAACTCAATAATACAAGGAGGGAAATATTTGGAAATGAATATACACTCTCAAAGTGTGGATATACAACTTGAAGCACTATGGGTATATGGATTTTCAAGATATGAGCTCAAATATGTTTGATCATTGAAATATATGAAAGAATATGCAAATAATAGTGTAGAAGCTCTCAAATCATCCTTATGATGTGTAGGAATGGTGATCAATACGTTTTAGGGTCATAAGGAATGTATTTATAGTGTTTCCATTGAAAACTAGCCGTTTATAGCCGTTTATGACCGTTTTATGCATTCTGCCCAGTAAGTATTCGAATACTTTTCGTGTGGTATTCAAATACTTCATTTATAGCCGTTTATGACCGTTATAAGCCTTTTTCCCAGCAAGTATTCGAATACTTTTCGTATGGTATTCGAATACTTCATCAGGTATTCGAATACTGCATCCGGTATTCGAATACTTTATTGACAGCAAGAACACTATTGTTAACATTAATTATTTTGGGCATAAATTGAGTTATATAAAAATTAAACTTTTTCCGATTATTAAGCGAACAGTAAAATTATAAAAAGCGTAATAATAAAAAGCTGTGACCGTAACTGAAACACTAGCGGAAGACTTTCTTAACTATTTATACACTTTATTTTATTACCTACAAGATACTAAGGGGTTCCCAAAACCCGCTTATCTCAACGTTTTTATTAAGGATTTGCCAATCTGTTTTTCTACGAAAACAAAATAAAAATTCAAAACTTTCTATCAAGCTATCACACACTCAATTCCGAGCTCGTGAGCTCCGGTTATCGCCGTTTGAAGTTGGACAAACAACATTGCCTACCAACTCCAAGACAGCCTAAAACGTCCAAACTTCACGGAATAAAATGCATCTAACCACAAGGACACTTCCTCTCAAACTTTTACACCATAAATTAGACACCTCAAACTTCGATTTGATATATCCTATGCTTAATTTGACCAAGTAACGAAGCGGGAATTAATTTCTCAAAACTACCTCAAATCTGCCAACCAAAACAGGACAGAATGTGTGGCCCCCAACAAAATTTTACACAACGTTCAAATGTGTTGGCACGTCCCAATCGGAGGAGAGAGATACGCTGCTTCACAAAAACAATTCTTTGAAAGACTATTTATATGTTTAACACCACTAAGTTGTCCAAAAATCCATGGGTGGCACACACATCTTTGGGGCACTTACAATTCCACTATACACTTAAAACATATGACAGTTTATTTCAATTTCATGCATAACATAATACGGATAATCATAAACCTATAATAAGCTAAAGCCCTTCATATTACATGGGTACATTTACAACAATGGATTACATTTACATTTACAACTTTAACTTCAAACTACAATTATTTACATATTACACTTCACTTGCCAAATAGACATGATATGCTCCACCCGTCATCATGCGGGCTTCTTGCCCGCTGCTCCATATCCACTTACACCCTGAAATAATGCCCCGAAGATATATATATCTCAGATTTAACTTCGATGTTTACATGTATTTATAAAGTGATATTCAATATGGTACTTGATACGCCTTGACTTGTGTTCATAGATATGACCCAATGGTGACCCCTTTGTTGGAGACAACCTTTCCTATGGTTAGATAACACACCACGATCCTGGGTTTTCCCTCTCGGATCAGATCGGAAACACTTGCCCGAAGGCTAAAAATTTTGTTAAGTACCCAATAATGCACATTCATGTGTGGTATTCGAAACATCATTTACAGTTGATTCAATATCCAAATCCACTGTTTAAGTCTATGTCCACGTTTTGCCATGCACAGCCGTCAGTTTCAGTCACCGTTAAAGCAAAACGTTTTTCTATTAATATGTTAAGTTTTATTTCATTACTTTTTCATCATATGGTATTAATGATTTTCCATACAAACACAACTTTCTAAAACATCAATTTGCTCAATTGTATGCCTAATCTTGGTTAGTCCAAACCAAGGATTTCCATATTCCTATGGCCCACAACTCGCACAATTTCCTAACATCATATAATCACACTACAATTCACTATACCACATTTTTAATTTTTCTAGCATTAATCATTTATGAATGACATTTTCCATTTGAGCTCTCTATATACATTGAATTATCACAACTCAAAATTTAACCAATGCAATGTTAACTTACCCAATTGAACGGTATATGGCTCCAACCTAAGTATATCCACCATTGAAATTTTTTTGAGTATTTTTTGAGAAATTAAAAAGCATTTCAAACCTTAACAAAATCCTTTAATACTCTTTCATAAAAATTTGGATTTCTGTGTTCGGAAAAACATTGCTTTAAGGTACAGCGCGCTCCAATTGACAAACTTCCACAAATTGATTTTGGATTTAAAATCAATATTTGAAACCTAGAGCTCAAAATACTGGCATACGGTGCAATCTGTTTTTCATGAAGAATCCATTTCAATTTTTATCATCTGATCCAAACCTTCCATTGCGTGTTGGCTAATTACCGTTTTGCATCCTAATCTTTGGAATTTTCACTAATTCTTCACTTAATTTCTCACTTAACACTTTAATTACTTATTTTAGAATTGTGAGGTGTTATAGACAGCAAGAACATTGTTTCGTATTTTGGGCATAACTTGAGTTATACTTGTCGGATGATCTTGGTCTCGTTGGAAAGATAAAAGAAAGATCTACAACTTTTATGAAGATCACAAGATCCAAATCCATCATATTAGATACGAAAAATTGTATGGAAGGAAGAAGAAAAATTAAGCAACAAATTTTAGGTTCAAATGTGTTCTAGCTTGCTTCCAACCACTTTTTGTGAAAGATCTTGACTTGATAAATATGTTTTGAAGTTGTAAAATATGTCAAAGATCTTTTCCTTGGATTTTTCAAATTTATTTCAAGTATATAAAGATTATGATTATGCAATTTGAAAAAACACGTTTACCTTGAGAAAAACTTTGAGCTCATGCAATGCAATCTACCATATACCCTCACATATATTCTAAGTCCTAAAGATATATTCCAAATATGATTTTAGACTTAGCTTTATGTCTTGTGTCTTGGATCTTTTCTTGAACTTGATGCTTTGACTTGTTGGATATGACAATGCTTGACACTTTGTTGGTTTTGATCATTTTTCATCATGGTTAGTTATCTTTGATCTTGGTGTTGCTCTTCTAATTATTCCTTGTTGCTCTTGATCCAATGATCTTGCCACTTTGATATAACATTACTCTTCTTGTGTGGCTACATCATACATCTTCAATATCCACATACGGTTAATGCTTTTTGCTCTTGACCAAAGCTCTTCTCTTTTTGTTGTTGCCATTTTGTTATCATCAAAACATACCTTGTATCTACAATCTCCCCCTTTTTGATGATGACAAACTTAAAATTGAGATAGGGTTAGTATCACAAATATTCTAATAATTTATATCATACTCCCCCTCAATTTATGAATGGTTCCAAAACATTGTAATGATGCAAGTTAAGCATTACAAACCAAGATATATATATATATGGTGGAAGAATATAATTTTCTCAATTTTCATATTTTTCTCCCCCTTTGACAACATCAAAAAGCATAAACCAAGATAAGCATAAAATTCCATTTCTCAAAACTTGTTATTTAGCAACAAAACAATAATGTCAAAGCAACTATTAAAGCTCCCCCTTAATCCATGAATGGTTTCAAAGATAAAAGTGTGAGAATTCTAGGTTCAACAAACATCATTTTTACCTTTTTAGTGCATTCTCCCTATTTCATCTTTATTTTTACCATTTCTCCACATGTTAGGTAGAAGTATATTATATTTTCTCAATTGGCACTTATTCTCCCCCTTAGGCAACATCAAAAGGAATTAAATAGCCAAGGCATATAATAGAGCATCCAAATGATTCAAGTAAGTGCGAATATGCCATGGAAGTGGATTTAAATCTCGAAGTGCTCAATATATCATAAATCCAACACAAATGATCCATACAAGTCAAGATACCCAATATGGGCATATAATCCAAGTATATAGCCAAATTGCCAAAATATCTAGGAAATAAAATCAAAAAAGCAAGAGATATCAAGACAAATGATTGCTCTGATTTTTGCTAGCGTACAAGTATATGTGCAAATTGTGGGCATATGACTAGCATGACTTTGATAATAGCATGCATAAGATTCGTAGACTTGTATTAAGCGAGTGAGTTTAATAGCATAAATCATTCGACATATCTACACAAATTTCTATAGCAATATCATGTCATATGCAAGCAAATAGAGAGATTAGGAGACTTAGCTAACTTATGGAGTATTTTGCAAATTAAACCTTTTTGAAGTATCTCCAATATTGTTATTCTTCATTCCTTTGTAAGCTCTTGGAGTTAGTCTCCATTCTCCATCACAAACATCCTTTCTAGGCACAATAGAGTTAGTCTCTTTAAAAGCAAAAAATATTGACTCTTCCATTGTCATAATTATTTTATAAGCCAAGTGATGGATATAACAAATAAATGCTAGGCTCCCCCTCAAATCATGCATACTAGTAAAATATAAGTCATATGATTACACATGCATGTATTAAGAGGAATGTATCCATTGTTATGTATGATATAAAAGGCACTTGAATCAAAAAATTAATAACGACAAGTTATAAGAATTTTCTTCAACAAAAACACAAAAAAAATTAAACTTTTTCTTTTTGAAACACAAAATAGATCAAATGAAGTATGTTTGCCAAAACCATATAAGCACATTATCATAAATAAGAGCTTGGCAAAAAGTACTTTCTCTTAATCCATTAAGTATAAACATTCTTAAACTTAATTCTCATTTCAAAAAGAATTTAAGAAAGATAAAGATTTTTTCCATTTAAGAAAGCATATCCCTTGAGTGTAATCAAAAGAATATTGAAACATCTCTCCTCCTTTTCTCATTAGTTTAAAAGCCTTGAAATAATATAGAAATCTTGAAGACTAAGACTCATCTTTTGGATTTTCAAATGTTCACATTTGTAAATCATTTCAAAATATTGATGTTTGGAACTTCCTTAAATTTGCTCTCAATATTTGATAGCACTTTTCAAAGCAAGTAGAGAGACTATTACATTTATATCATGTATCCAAACATTTTTCCAATTTTCAAGATTACAAAAAGGTGAAAGATACTTTCAACATCTTGAAATAGTTCTCAAGGGTATAAGGTTTTCAAAAGCTTCTCTCAAATGACATAAGAGATTTTTCTTCAAAATCAAGTCAAAAGCTCATCTTGAAAAAGATTTTCATAAGAATTGTACCACTTAGAAGCAAGATGATTATTGATTAAAGTTCCAACTTAATGAAATATGCTATTGGAATCAAAATACGTATATATTCAAGAAAGGTTTACTCTATATGCAATGACAAAATTCAAGATATAAGATCTAATTATACATTTTTGTCATGCTAACCATATTTCTCATGTAAGGAAGGAACAAGTATCATATCATCCATACTATAGAATTCCATAAGAGTTAGGGATAGTGATACTTATCGAGATCAAATTTGATGTGATGTTCCTTATTCATGGTGATCCTAGGCACTTGAGCTTTCTTCCTTTAAGTTTTCCATTTGTGAGCAAGTGAAGAAAGTCTCTTTTGGTGCTCTTCATTCATCTCTTTCTTTGTCCACATATGCTTCACACTTCAATATTTGGTTGCCATATTTGATTACCAATTGTAGAGTTAACTCTTAAAGCTTTTCAAATCAAAGGTTAGCAACAAATATCATTTAAGCACATCTCCAAGCATAAATTAGATTGATGTACAACATAAGCCATTTATCATATTATCAAATATATATTCAAACATAAATGAAGCACATATGCTCTTGAATCTTAAAATATATATTTAAACATAGTCAAAGCATGATTCAAGATTAGCAAGAAATATATGACCATCATCAAAACATATTGGGACATTTTGAAGCAAGTAATGATCATATAAGTCATGTTATTATAGATGAGAAATTTTAAGCATAATCACATGCCAATCCAAAAGATACAATTTCTTTTCAAAAACCAATACTTGAAAGATCATGGAATTAGCATTTTACACATATTTTTCTTGTTTCAAGAGTATGGCATATGTCAAGTAATTAATACAAAAAGATATTTAATTTCCTAATCTTCAAGTAAGCATATGATACATTTAAGCACAGAACAAAAGAAGTGAAATCAATTTTGTGCATGTATAACTCCAAGTAAAAACAAGGATATACTTTAAAGATCAAGCTCAAAAAAGATTATCATGCTATTGTAACAAATATATGTGCCTACTAGCATATATAATAACATTTAGGGCATATTGCTAGAATAACACAATCAATAGAATATATAAGCATAGAAACTAAGTCTCAAAGAATTCCCTAATTATCAGTTATAGAGCATTTAGAACACAAAGAGGGATAGAAGTCACCGTATTTGAATTCTTTCAATTTAGAATGTGACTCCTTGAGATTATCATAAATATCCTTATACTTTATCAAGCTTTCATCCCTTCTTATATGTTGGATACTTTCATGCTTTTCAAGTCTCAAGTTGAATAGACTTATTTCACTTGAATACATTCTTGAAGTAGTTGTAATCCTATAATTCAAAGCACTTTTGGTATCCACTTTTGGATCCGTAGGGGTTAGTCATTGATCATCAATTCATTATGCTAATCAATAATATCACACACAAACTGAGCATAATAAGTTAAATAATCAATTTAGCATTAAGCACAAAGTTAATAACATTTCCACAGTTTCCTTTTCATAAACCCGTAATCGTGTAGTTAAAACTGGGAATTCGTCAGTACTTCAAAAATTCTGAATTTTGGATATGTTATAGTACACATCTCAAGCTTTCTAACAAGATATAGATCATGTCAATCGGATTTCTGTAGCTCAAGATATGACCAGTTAAATTCACTGCATTAGAAATAGAGTATTTAACAAAAAAAGTCACAATCACGAATTTACTGGAACAATGTACACATCCAAAAATTCTAAATATTTTTAGTATTAAACTTGATTGAGCTATCTTTGTAATGCCACTGGTTTCATGCTCAAAGGATTTGTACAGCTCAAGTTATGCTCATTTTAAGTAAACTAGTCAAAAACAGAGTTTATGACAGAACAGCCACGTTCACGAGATTTCTGGGAGCATTACACTTAACTAAAAATTATGAAAATTTCCAGAATTAAAGTTTATCAAGATAGCTTTCAATGATCACTGGTTTCACTTAAAAATGATTTCTGTAACTCAAGATATGCGTAAAACAATTCAGCTATGTTAGAAATCAACATATAAGTGAAAACTATAGATATAATCATGTGCCATTCATAATTTTCAACATTCAAACCAAGCACATACGGTCTTATCCATTACCTAAGGCCTAAAGGATATATACCTCATATTCATTGTATTCACATGTAAATAAGCATAAGAGGTAAAGATATTTGATACCTTGGCCTTTGTAATCAAGTGGAGACTTTTTCTTATCCATTGCTTCTCTTTTTGGATTTTGAACCTTCTGGGTTCCATCTTGTGCATGTGAGAAGCTTTGGCTAAAGTTCCATTATTTCTTTGATTGATAATTCCATCATTGGACCTAGGAAGCATTTTCCTTGATGATTCCTTTTTCTCCTGACCTTTTTGTCCATAATTTTGAATAATTTTTTGCACACTGGAAATGCTAGAAGGACTTTTTGGTACCCATTTCATATTAGGTCTTTGAGGGTTAGGAATAGCATTTATAGAACTTTTGACAACCCAAACCAACTTATTTCTCTTGCAAGAATTTCTTCTATGATAGCACAAATGAGAAATATGTCCTACTTTACCACAATAATTACATATAATGTGTTTGCAAGATAACTTGTTCTTTTCAAGCTCAACTTTCAAATTTTTGGCTTTCTTTCTATTATCACTGTCCAAACTATTATTTCCATAATCATTTATAGGTTTTCCTTGTACAAAAGTATCACTATTATTTTCATTTTCAAACATGGAATATGAGCATGTAGGATTATCAATTATGGAGAGTTTGGATGATAGTTTCTTAACTTGATTATCAACATCATTGTAATTTTTAAGAATGGTTGAGGATTCACAATTCAAGGATATGTCCTCTTCTTGAAAATCATATATATTTTTCAAAGATTGAATTTGATTTTCAATGAAGCAAATACTTTGCATAGAAGCCAAATTTTTATTTTTCAAGTTCAACAAGCTATCATTCAACTCATCATACGCACATTGCAAATTATCATGTGAAGGACTATGATCAAGGTTTATATTATTTACCTCAACTTGAATGTCATCATTGTCACAAAGAGGTTTTGAGCTTCTTTGATCACTTTTGATCCCTTCTTGAGTGTATTCATCATCTTTTTCTTCTTGCAATGGATTTTGCTCTTCTTGCTCTCTATATGCATCTTTATGCACAGAATCATCATTGACAAGATAGATGGCAATAAGAGTATCCCATATATCTTTAGCATTCATGCAAAGTTTAATCTTAGCATATGCATCATCATATACACTTTTTCTAAGCATTTGCATAGCCTCAAGATTGAAGACAAAACATCTTTTATTGAAATCATTCATGCATTCTTCTATTTTCAACGAAAAACCTTCATCTATAACATGCCACATATAAAGATGAATTGATTGAATAAAAACTTCCATTCTTTTAACCCAATATTCAAAATCCTCACCATCAAAGAATGGTGGTTTATCACATTCAAAGCCTTGCATTTTTTTGTTTGATTTAAAATTAAATTATATTGGAAGCCCCAACAAGGATCTTTAACTCTAGGTGGTTAAACCTCTAACTGAGCACTAAGCTCTGATACCACTTGTTAGGAATGTGGCTTCCATACTCAAGAGGGGGGGTGAATTGAGTATTACAAAATTTTCGCAAAAGCCCCCTTCTAGTTTCTAAATAATCATTTCAAGCAAACTTTGATATGTGAAAAGGTAATTCAGACAATCCATAATGTATAATATAACACAATTGTAGAACTTATACTGGCACATACAAGATATCAAAGAATCAATTAAAGTGCTAGAAATAAAGAGCTTAGAGTTTAGAGAATTGCTAACACAATATATCCTGGTTCGGTCACCACCACTTGTGACCTACGTCCAGACTAAGCCGCTCGATCAACTCTTTCACTAACGGTCAAGCTTCACGGGTGCTTGACAAACCTTTACAATCTTCCAAGATTTCGGGTTCTTGGATACCTTTCAATCTCCAAGTTTACGGGTACTTGGTAACCTTACAATTCACTCCAAATTTACTTAGGTATTTGGCTACCTCTCAAACAATGGGTCTCACAACCCTTTCAACTCAATAATACAAGGAGGGAAATATTTGGAAATGAATATACACTCTCAAAGTGTGGATATACAACTTGAAGCACTATGGGTATATGGATTTTCAAGATATGAGCTCAAATATGTTTGATCATTGAAATATATGAAAGAATATGCAAATAATAGTGTAGAAGCTCTCAAATCATCCTTATGATGTGTAGGAATGGTAATCAATACGTTTTAGGGTCATAAGGAATGTATTTATAGTGTTTCCATTGAAAACTAGCCGTTTATAGCCGTTTATGTATTTATAGTGTTTCCATCGAATACTTTTCGTGTGGTATTCGAATACTTCATTTATAGCCGTTTATGACCGTTATAAGCCTTTTTCCCAGCAAGTATTCGAATACTTTTCGTATGGTATTCGAATACTTCATCAGGTATTCGAATACTGCATCCGGTATTCGAATACTTTATTGACAGCAAGAACACTGTTTCGTATTTTGGGCATAACTTGAGTTATACTTGTCGGATTGATGTGATCTTGGTCTCGTTGGAAAGATAAAAGAAAGATCTACAACTTTTATGAAGACCACAAGATCCAAATCCATCATCTTAGATACGAAAAATTGTATGGAAGGCAGCAGCAAAATTAAGCAACAAATTTTAGGTTCAAATGTGTTCTAGCTTGCTTCCAACCACTTTTTGTGAAAGATCTTGACTTGATAAATATGTTTTGAAGTTGTAAAATATGTCAAAGATCTTTTCCTTGGATTTTTCAAATTTATTTCAAGTATATAAAGATTATGATTATGCAATTTGAAAAAACACGTTTACCTTGAGAAAAACTTTGAGCTCATGCAATGCAATCTACCATATACCCTCACATATATTCTAAGTCCTAAAGATATATTCCAAATATGATTTTAGACTTAGCTTTATGTCTTGTGTCTTGGATCTTTTCTTGAACTTGATGCTTTGACTTGTTGGATATGACAATGCTTGACACTTTGTTGGTTTTGATCATTTTTCATCATGGTTAGTTATCTTTGATCTTGGTGTTGCTCTTCTAATTATTCCTTGTTGCTCTTGATCCAATGATCTTGCCACTTTGATATAACATTACTCTTCTTGTGTGGCTACATCATACATCTTCAATATCCACATACGGTTAATGCTTTTTGCTCTTGACCAAAGCTCTTCTCTTTTTGTTGTTGCCATTTTGTTATCATCAAAACATACTAAGTTCCCAATTCTCCATAGGTTCTGAGATGTATAGAACTCTAACGGGAGTCTTGGGATTCTTATCCACACTGCAAGTTTCTTGAACTGGTCATCAAAAGGGTCGAACATGGGTCTCCAACGCTGGACTGTCACATAATGCTCCACAACAACCCATGGGCCTTCATGAAGCACATGAAAATAGTCTTTGTTGTCATAAAAGTTGATTAATATGTACCCATTATCCAGGTCTATCACTTCAAATTTTCCAGCAAGACACCACATTCTCAAGAGCCTTGCCATTAAGAACCGGTTGTTGATCCATTTTCTCAGGAGTTTAATGATAAGAGCATTTCTCCACTTCTTGCAATCCTCCTTGTGTTGTTTCTTAGAGAAATGGTACACACGGCACAATGGATCAGCTTGTGGCCCATTATCTTCTTCGTCCATTGCCTCGTCTTCCTCTTCCTCCCTTCTCTTTATCTCCATCCAGTTATCCTCATCACTATCAATGTTGTCCCCATTAAGTTGGAGCACCACATCCTTGTAAGTAACCACCTTCTTTCCTTCGGGGACATCACTTCATTTCTTTCTATCTGGAGCTTGGGGTGGTAAAGGAGCCAGGGGCCTTTGGCTCGGCTCGTAAAGGCCTGAGCTCGTTTAATAAAAGCTCGTGTTGGAACCAGACTTGGACTTGTATAAAAGCTCGTTTAATAAAAAGGCCTCAGACTCTAATTCAAAAGCTCGGCCTTAGAGCCTCCCAGGCTAGCCTAGTATATAAATATTTATTTATATTTTTTATACTACTTGTAATAACTCTCTCTCTCTCATCAATTTATTTCACCCCATTTTATTGGTTTAACAGACTTTTTGAATGATTTTGTTCTACATTATACTATTTGGATATATATTGAATTTATGTATATTTATGGAATTACTAGTGCTGTTATATATTATCCTTCATCCTCCTTCACACAAACAAACCCACAAAAACTCATTCGTTCCACTATGCACTGCTTGTTTGTGTCAATTTATTTTTTATTTTATTTTTTATTTTATTTTTTTGTTGGCACTTTTTTTTATAATGGGCTAAGATAATATAACCTGTTATCTACCTTCTCTCACTTTAATTTTATTTATTTATTGTAGACTTTGTAAATTATTGCTGCAAATTGGAAGCTAAGGTTTCTATCTGGAAATTGATTTTTTGTGGAATTCTGTTCTCTTATTTTTATTCTTTAACATGCTAACAGGGTAAGACAGATTTTACACAGGCTTTTATTTTTTGTAAATAAAACAGTCCACAGGCCAATATTATATTCGTGACAGGTAACAGGCTAAAGTCAGTCGGACACATTTAAATACAGGCTTGGCCCGTTAAGATCAAAGCTCGGCTCGACTCGACCCGTTAACAGAGCTAAGCTGTTATCCTCTCCCACTGTTTCGTTTATCTCTTCATCCATAGGTGAATCCTCCAAAGTGTTCTCTTTTGCTTTCTTCACGCTTCTTAATGTAGTTGTTTTGACGTTTGATATCGCTGACAATGATATAATCTTCTGTCAACCTTTACCATAATTCAATTTATTCCTCTACCATAATTCAATTTATTCCTCATTTTTTTTTTTGGTATAATTATTCCTCATTTTTTACTCACTTGTGTAGGATATATTTTTTCTTGATTTAAATGTTGGTAATTAGTCAACTTTTGCTTGTATAGCGTTTCAAGTTTTAGTAGCAGTTGAAATTACTAATGCTTAGAATTACATATGGGAGAAGTGTTCAACACACCTGTTAAATCGTTCTTGATCTCAAGTACGTAGACAGAAATTTTTATATATATTTTAAGGGATAGATTATTTTATCTATTTTTTTTTTATGTCTATTTTACTTATCAATTTTCAATATCGTTAATGAATGCAAAATATAAGTAAAATAACTTATCTTATATTTAAAATAAATTTAAAGGTCAAAACATAAAATGAATGCAAAATATCATATTTCGTGTGACTGTTCAACTTCTATAAAATTTTCTTTGAAGTTACCATTTTCAGTTTCAAACAGAAGTGCATACCCTGCTCTTAAGAAGGAATAATTCTGTTCAAGAGAGGGAATACAAGAACGAACAGCACACTTTCGTAAGATTGTCTTATACTCCTATAGCATACTTTTTTTTTACCGTCCAAGAAAGCAATTTCGTATTGGTACATCCATGAAATTACAAATGTAAATATGTAATATACAATAAATAGCAGGCCTAGCGTGGTAAGATTTACACACAAATTTTATATCTCAATCCGGAATCCAATACAGAATAGGTAATTGTACATTTGGGAAGAGTAATACTCGGACAAGTGTAAGGGAATATTTTGGAAGGTGTTGTTCATACATGGTCTGGTTCAGTCCCTGCAACACCAGTGTCATGTTTCAACTTTCAATGCTCAACAGCAAAAGGAATGATTCTTGTTATTGGTTACTTCCAACTTTAGCATCCACGCTACTCTTTGCGTGCTTCATTTTTCTTGATCCCCTGAAATTCTGCACAAGCTGATCATCAAAACGCGACCCATTATCTTAACAACTGAGCAAGTGTGTATCTGGCTAGCCATTTCATCCCAAAGGGATGAGATTATAATTAAAGGGTGAAGTTCACAACTTCACATCCGAATGTCAAAAGGGTAAGTAATTGAACAATTTTCGCAGTAATATAAGTCATATGTTGAATTAAATATATGAGATGATTTCACATCAGATAACTTGGTACAAACCTGAAGGCTGAAAGCCTAAAACCAAGGATTGTTTTCAAGCATTCCAAACTGTTAAGAGGAATAACTTGGAAAGCATCTAATCAATTGGAAATTCTTGTTTCAAAAAGCCATTATGCAAAATCCAAAACTCTAACTGGTACATGTAATCCCCCATAGTTCCCTTCAAAGTTACAAGTATATTAAATGAGTCCTCTCTCAAAAATGCAGGATCTAGGAAAACTAGTTTGACATCTAGCTGATATGTAGAGTTAGTTATGAAGTGAAACATTGAATTTTATCCCGTAAATTACACTCAATGTACTCTCCCTGTTTACAGCTATAAAAAGCATAGGATTGCCTTATGAAAAATCCAATGAAGCAAGTAAAGGGGTATATAAAGTAAAAAAAAAAAAAAAACAGGTAAAAGGAACGGGAAAGTTATATTTACAAATGTTTTTGTTTACAAACTACACAATGTGTAACAGGTCATACTTTAGTCACGAGTGTATGACCGGTCATTCTTAGTGTAATTTGTAAAAAAAACTTGTAATTGGATCCTTCCCCAAAAGGAAAATTACCAAACAACTTTGGATAAAAAATACAAAGCTGCAGCATTGTCTATTTATCAGACATAAATCAACAAAGCATGAAGGAAAATCAAGAGAAAGCTAACTCACAAATTCCAATGAAGGAGAAACTCAAATTGTACATTTCATTTGCACACGACATCACCAAGTAATAATTTTCATAAAAAAAAAAAAGAAAAAGGAATCAACTTAGCTTAACTTACCAAGTCTGATTTAAGTTGAAGAGGAAGGTGGTGCAAATTGAGAGAGTGAAGGGACATCTTGGCAATTTCTGAAACAGCAGCATCTCGTACAGCAGAAACATCACTCACCAAGTGTTCATAAGCAGCATGAAAAGCATCACACCAAAAACGAGGTAACCGAGTGGTGCTGCTGTGACTGTACACATCCCACATGCGCTTCACCACCTTCTCCCTCTCCTCCACTTCCTATTTCTCAAAACCCAAATCAAAAAAATAAAAATTTAAAATTTAAAATATATACACACACACACGACAAAGATTCATGGTACACAGTTTACTAAAAGACATAAACATAATAATTGTGTTTATATATGTAGTAAGAGTAACATACGAGCACATCGAGATCTTCGAGAGTGGTAGAATCGAAGTCATAGGAGAAACGGGTAAGGTTGTTTGAGGTCCATTTGAGAGTGACGGAGCCAGTGAACATGGACCAAAGAGCTAGAAGAATAATAGCAGCTAAGACCCAAAACTTGTAGTGTCCCTTTGTCATGGTGGTAGCGTTTGTGGCTTGAGATGTGACGGTGGGAACTTCGTCCTTCATCTTATCTTCCCTTCAATAATGTCTATGGTTTGGTGGTGAGTGGTGACTATACCGAAAGCACTTTCACAGAATAAGTAGAAAGATCGAGACAAACAAGGTTAGTGATAGAATGGTGGGTGGGTAAACAGTGTGCCGTGGCCCCCAACCAATTAATAACACCAATTCCTGGCTTTTTGACCACTAATGCTATAATATATACCATTAACTTAGCATCACCTAACTAAGTTATTTTTGGTTTAAATTGATTTCTTTATATGCTAACACAGCTTATGTCAGGTTCAATATTTTCTTGTAAAATTTTTGTATAGTAAGCTGAGTATGATATATTATCCACTTTTTAAGTCTCCTGTGTTAAGAATATAATATAAATCGAATATAATATAAATCATTAATGTAACATCACGTTGAAGTTTTTGAGTTGAATTGATTCTCTACAAAAAAAAGCACAAACATATCATTTAATTACCTTTTACAAATTATTTATTAATTTAATGTGAATGAAACTCATAAAAAAGTGTGCGAGTTTAAATTGCGCATTACTTTTATGTATGACTTGTGCAAAAATGAGCACAATAGAAGACGCAGATCCTGTGTGTACATTTAAGTCACGTATCTATTCGCATCTTATAGAGTATGATACATGATAAATGTGTTTTAACTCTTGCATAAATCATGTATGGGGTAATACCTAATTTAAATACATGCTCTCCTCATGCGTGTTTCACTCAAATTAGATGGAGAAATAATTTGTTAAAAAAATTAAATTGATATCTTCAATTTTCATCATAAAGTTAAAAAGTCCAATTTCTTTTTTTGAGTCTCTTCAACCGATTTATTCTTTAGATTAGTTTGGTTTGAGCATTGTCGAACCTAAAATGGGGCGATTCTTTATTTTTTCTATTATTAGGACTCAAGTTAGAGATATCTAATTAAGGGACACAAGCTCTTTCCCACTTATGGCATTAGTGTTTGGTAAAAAGCCCAATTTCTACACTCTTAACATTATAGTCTATTATATTAATAATAGATACTGATCAGGTATATATATGAATTAAATAAAAAATTTAATATGAAAACTAAATTAAAAATGACAACGAAGTATGGAAAGTAAAAAAAATATACAAATTATTTACCAAAAAAAATAAATATATATACAAATTTAATCATTTCTTATTTAATAAAGCTCGCTAGCTCACTCATCAATTACAGAACGTGGAGCAGGCCAAATTATGGGTGGGTGGAGAGGTACCTCCCTAAACCCATAACTAGCTAGTGGGGTTTGGCTTTTTGACACACTGGTGAGTTACTATAAATTCGCAACCTAGTCACGCGGGAAGCCGCGTCATGTTTACGCTGCCGAATGTTCTGTAAAGAATCTTTATGAGGGAAAAATTTAATATGTTCCAAGATCACTGAATCTTTTGGTGCTCCCTTTCACAACATTAATTTTTTTTTCTTTTTTTACCTCTATTAATTTCTCATTTTTTTTTCATTTTACCCTCCTATTTACACTAAGGGACCACCTAAAAATGGTGATCCCGCCTCACTTTAAATAACCTCCATGAAATGGGCTATCTTCATCCTTACTTTATGAAGCATGGGCAAGAAAAACCTTGGCAATTCATTATTTTTTCAAGGGTTGATTTAAATTATTCTATTTGAGACCGTTAATTTAAATTTAAATTAAATTTAATAATAATAAAAGAATAATAAAAGTAGAAAGATTAAATGGGTAGATAGTATAACTGTCCCCTTATCTTAAATTATAAATTTCAGAAGTTGGTTTTATTCCATACAGAGGCGGAGCTAGTTGCTTGCCTATGTCGGCAAAAAAATTAATTTATTATTTTTTTAATAAAAAATTATGAAAAAATAGTCGTTTTGAAATTAATTACGAAAATATAGCAGTCAAACACGTCCTACGGGGGGCGTGATTGGTTGGGGAGAGACACGCCCAAATTTGGGCGTGACCGAGGAGAGAGACACGACCCATTTGGGGCGTGTTTCACCAGGTGCTGCCACGTGGCACAAAAGTCAACAGTTTGACCGTGAAACTTTAAAAGTCCATAACTTTTGACTCGGGTGTCCGAATTAGGTAATGTTTTTTTTATTCCACATAACTTTTCGAGATCTACGTAATGACACCTCATTTGACATATTTTGTCTCTCACAAAAAAATTGAATTTATAATAATGATACCATAAGAACGTTTAAACTCAAAATAATAATCAGAAAATCATTGTTATGTTTACACCGTCGGATCATTACTATGAATGTTTCTAATCATAATAGTGGTTTTTTGTTTATTAATTTGGGTTTAAACGTTCTTATGGTATCATTGTTGTAAACAATTTTTTCTTGTGAGAGACAAAATATGTCAAATGAGATGTCATTACGTAGATCTCGAAAAGTTACGTGGAATCAAAAAAAATATTACCTAATTCGGACACCCGAGTCAAAAGTTATGGACTTCCAAATTTTCATGGTCAATCTGTTGACTTTTGTGCCACGTGGCAGCACCTGGTGAAACACGCCCCAAATGGGACGTGTCTCTCTCCTCGGTCATGCCCAAATTTGGGTGTGTCTCTCTCCAACCAGTCACGCCCCCCGTAGGGCGTGTTTGATTGCTATATTTTCGTAATTAATTTCAAAACGACTATCACAAAGTTTACCCGATATCAAAAGATCTATCCCATTTTCAAATCTGGGATCGCAAATATTGAATTGAATTTTGAATCGTAAATTATGATATAATTCCGGATACAACACTGAATTGCATGATTCTATAATTCAGAATGATTCATGTGAGCAATCATGGATACGTATCGTTTAACTTTTATATCGAATTGAATCAAGCATCTTATGGTACTGATAAACTATATTTGGAACAATATATGTCTGTGCGTGTGTGAATAAACAAAGGCAAATCACCTAATAATAAATAAATTATATGTAATTTAAACCAATGAAATATTTTGACATTGTCAGGGAGAAAATAATCAAAATACACAAAGGGAATACCTACTCTCAAGATCAAACAGAAATGAAAATGCAACATTTCAACAACAACCAAAAAAAAAATTGAAATTGCAACAACATCTCCAGCAAGACCTCCAAAAGTTCTAAGTTAACTTTAAAATCGCATGTCACTTGATGATTGAATTTGGAAAGAAAAAAAAAAAAAAAAAAAGTCACTCAGCATCCCTTGTCTCCCACATTGAAAGAATTGGTATTGTTCAGTTTTACAAAATCAGCCGCAGAATACTTGACATTTGTAATATTCCTTGCTAATGCTTCTATTCTCCCAAGAATTCCTTTAACTGCTATATCAAATGCATCTTCAATGTTCTCTAAACTAGAACTTGGATCACGATATATTATTCTTGGAATAAGCTTTATAACTTCCTCTCTCATTGCCAACACTTCACTTTCTGAAACCATAGACAATGTCTCATTGATCATTACTCTCTTCTCTTTGAAATCACTTTCTGGTATGTACACAGAGTAGCTAGAACCATTTTCAGGAAAATGCCACAAATATTGATCATATGCTGAACGTGGATCAAAGAAAACAGGAATGCAACCTGCTAAAATTGAGTCAAAAGTTGATCTTCTAGTGAATGAATCCCCTGGAGGCTGTAAACAGAAAACTGAACTCTGAAACACCTTCATAACATGCACAGGATCATCACAACAACCATCAAAACAGCCTAGGAAATTGCAACTCCTAGAGGATTGGCAATGTTTAATTATCTCACTTCTCGTGGAGGAAGATGAACTAGGCCTTGGAGCACCTGCGAATGAAAACAAGTAAGGCCGTTTCACTAATCTCATTCTTTGCTGCCACTGAAAAATCTCCATATCCTTAGAAGGATGAAAGTAAGTTGGATATGGAATTGGAAAATCATTATCATATGAAGCAACCGATTCAATTAGCAACATTGACATGTTTCTTAATCCTGGTAAGAACATGAGCTTTGTGCCCCAATTATGCTTTTCATCAGTGTCTGTCATTCTCCTGAAATCCGAACTAATCCTCCCCCCAACAATGAAATGATCTCTACCCAACATTCTTTTCCATTCAGGTTGTTGTGCCAGCCATTTCACTACTTCTTTTGGTGAAGCATCTCTTGTAGAAACATTAAAACCCCAAAGGTATTGACCCACATCAAGGCCAGCATAATAGGGTACATATATAGCAGAGGCCAATGAAGAATCATTGGTTAAGCACTTGTAATTCTTCATTGTGTTATGGAAAATAACTTCAAGTGAAAATTGGTTAGTTGCATACCAACTTCCATTCAAAAGCACCTCTTCATTTGATTTCTCAATAACCTTAGGTCCAAGGCCTAAGTTAGACATGTAAGGGCACATATCAACCCACTTTGATAGAGAGTGACAACCCTTCAACAAATCCTCATTGAACCTGCTAGGAAGATCATAAACATAGATATATTTGCCTGAACAAGGATCCAAATTGTTTGTGTGCACCTTTGTAACAAGTTCAGCATTGTCAATGCACCTTGGTATATTGGAGGATCTATCTGTTCCATTATTTTGATCTATATAGTGACTAGTTTTTATTGGACAATCAATAGTTTCACTAAAATCGAACGAAAAACTAGAGGGTTTAGACAAATGTGAATGTTTTGCATCATCGGTGTTGAGAAGTAAAATTGTGATCCTACGATCAGTTACAGTCGAGCAATAATCTAAGAAAATAAATGACACACAGAACACAAAGGCAGTGAGGAACATAAACCATAGAGGATTAAAGTATTTCCTCAATGGAGGCTTGCCCATATTCTCTGTTTGGCCTTTTGAGAGTGAAAAGAAGAATACGTGTTTCTATTGATGTTATTGAAAGATGAGGGAGATATATATAGAGAAATTGTATAATACAAATTATGAGCGTTGATTGAGAGCGTAATTAATTAGGGATAGGTTATATTTACTACCTATTTTTCTTATCACCTCTTATTATCAAATCTTAACCGTTGATTTCCGTCAATCTAACGGTTATAATTTATGGGGTCATATTTATTAATTAATTATTAATTTGCAATAAATTATAACCGTTAGATTGACGAAAATCAACGATTAAGATTTAGTAGTAAGAGGTAGTAAGAAAAAATAGGTAGTAAGTATAACCTATCGCGGAAAGAAAATAGGGAATTTTTTTAAAATGGAACGGATCCACTTACCACCAAAAAAATTTACAACTCTTACAATTAATTTAATCACAGTTGATTTCCATCAATGTAACGGTTATAATTTATTAAAAATTAATAATATTTATTGTGTCACATTTATTAATTCTCATTAAAATATAACCGTTAGATTGATAAAAATCGACGGTTATTAAACTGGCCGTAAGAGTTGTAAACTTTTTTTGGTGATAGGTGAATCCGTTCCCTTTTTGAAAATACTAATGAATATTCTCTTTTGCATAAAAAGGAAGAACTGAATAAGAATGGAAAGTTTGAGAAAGCAATCAAAGGAATGAAAGCATATGTATGAGCCAAAACCATAATGTTGCCATTCCAAACATGAATATTTTCATGAGCAAATCAAAATAATGTACGATTTGTGTCTGATCCACTATAAGGTGATAATAGGACCACCTCTGGCATTATATAGCATTCAAAGAATCAGATTTGAGTTCTGTTTGATTGTATTCTAATTTTTTTTCTTAAAATTGTTTTGTAAAATAATTATGGAAACCATTATTTTTTATTTTTTTTTTCTTTTTGAAAGTTAAAAACAAAAACAACCCATACAAAAACAAAAAAAGAAAACAGTTATAGTTTTCAATTTTTTTTTTATAAAACAGATTTTACCAAATGAATTTTTTTGTTCTGAAACTAAAAAACTGATTTCAAAACAGAAATCAAACAGAGCCTTGATTTCCAAAAAAAAAAAAATCAGAGATTTGCACTAATCCATTTCTGAAAAAAAAAGTTTTAATTATTAGGATTAATTTAATTTTGATGGTTCATAATCAATTATCTTTATATATATTTAGGAACAAAAAATTGTTTTTAGGATTGTTTAACATTAATTGGATTAACATACGTGTGAGAATCCTCTATATACGTTAATAACATAGATAATTAACATTCTAGGTGGGAAGATATGTTTGCGAATGTTATAAATGTAAAAACTTATAAAAGAAATTAAGATTTTGATAGAATATTTTAGAGGTTCACTCCTATGATCGCTCTTGCTGTCCATGTTATTTAATTAATTCCAGCTCAACGTATTAGGCCAGCTTATTATAGGTCAAGCTATTTTTGCCATTTTTTGGGTAAGGATGGGTTGGGGTCAAATTGTTTTAAGTTACTAAATTGCTGATTCAATTTGTGTTCAAATGGGCCATATTATGATAATTTGAATTATATCTTTTTTATTTTCTCGAGTTTTATCACTTCAAAAAAAATATGTATCTTATTTTTTCTTGCATTGCCTAAATTTCAGTAAATATTAAATAAATGTCTTTGTAACATAATATATTTAAAGATAAATTTTATTAACTCAAAATCCAAAAAAATAAAGATAAATTTATTAAATCGACTAAATAGTCTTGTTATGTCTCTAGGCCAAAAAAATTAATTTATTGTTTTTTAAATAAAACATTACGAAATTATGATAGTTTTGGAAATAATTATATATTTATTGCACAATATCACACTCAATTTGAACGTCACTCAAGAAGCAATCACACCTAATTTAGGCGTCACTCATCAGGTGTTGACACGTGTCACATTTTTTTCCAAAAAATAAATAAATAATTTAATCATAAAACTTCATAAGACCATATCTCTTGACTCGGGTATCCGGTCAGGTAATTTTTTTTTTCACATAACTTTTCGAGATCAACATAATGACATCTCATTTGACATATTTTATCTCTCACAAACATAATTTGAATTTGCAACAATGAGACTTTATCTTATAATCGTTAGATTGTGACCCAATAAATTAATAATTAAAAACTAATTAATAAGTTTGACCCAATAAATTATAATCGTTAGATTGACGAAAATTAACGGTTTAGATTAAATAGTAACAAGTAATAAGAAAAAAAGTAGTAATTATAACATTTACCTTATTTATTTCTATAACAGCGGGAGACAATGTAGTTTAATATAAAATAAAAAAGAAAAGTAATATGACAATAACATGCCCCCTAATAATACGATAATATAATTTATAAAAAAATATATATATGATTAAACTCTAAAATTTTAATAGTGTGTTAAATTATTAAAAATAAATAAGAGAACATAATAAAAATAGTAAAAAGATCAGTAAAATTGATAAGTAATATAATTTGTATGAATCATTAAATATAAATAGAATAATAATGAAGGAATGGGTTCTTATTTTCATATGGGTATAAATTGTTATCATTAATTTCAGACCACGAATAATAACCCAAAAGCTTATAGCTTATGAATGTTTTTCAAAAATAAAATCTTTCTTTCTTAGAGATTTAGAATATTTATTTAATTATCTCCTTTATTAATACAGAATTTTCAAATTGATTTTTGAGTTTAAATCACAAATCAAATCTTTATTTTGTTTTCTTTATTAATAATGATTTTTATTTTTATTTTTAATTTAAATCACAAACCAAATTTTTTTATAATAAAAATAAAAAAATTATTTTTTTATTTAAATCACAAATCAAATGTTTATTTATTTATTTATATTAAATCACAAACCCAGAACTCAGAGGCTTCTGGGTTGAACCGCTCTTATAATACCATTCTTATAAATTTAAATTGTGTTTGTGAGAAATAAAATATGTCAAATGATATCATTGCGTAGATCTCGAAAAGTTATGTGGGATCAAACAAAGAATTACCTGATTTGGATACCCGAGTCAAAAGTTGTGGGTTTCAGAAGTTTTACGATTAAATTGTTAATTTTTTTTTGGAAAAAATGTGACATGTGTCAAGGAGTGATGCCCAAATTGGGCGTGATATTATGCAATAAATGTGTAGTTATTTTCAAAATTGTCATAAATTCATAATTTTTTATTTAAAAAACAATAAATTATTTTTTTTTCCTATGTCTCCAAGCTTTGTTATTGGTATTTTGCCGCATAAATAGTCGTGTTCTAATTGTGGAGTGGCTCTCTCAGCATGCACTTAAAAATATTTGAATACTTCCTGTCTTACGGTGATGTGTTATTTTTTCATAGTAATTTATCTTACCTTTCAATGCACCCATCAATGAAAATTTTGATTTTTAAGATTCCGAAGAAATTCTATCGCTTCACGAACATCTGTCAAAATTTTCATACTCCTTACAGGCTAAAGTGATATGTTTACCTAAAAATGCTTTTCAAAAAGTTATTCATTAAAAATATTTAATTCTACGTATTTCCCAAAATATAAAAATAGTATATAATCTAATCCTGGATAAAAAAAAGTTAATTCAACCCTAATTATCTATTGTGAGGTGAGTTGGCTCTCCGGATATGCTTACAAATTTTGACTCATTGAGCCAATTATGAAACTAATTCAAAGTAAGGGCAGATCAAGGATAAAAATATTTAATCCCCTTCTAAAAATAACATGTGAAAATCAAACTTAGCTTCTTTCAATTTTACTTACACAATTTTCTTCTCGTGGAAACTTTTATCCTCACACAAATCCAGTAGTGCAAAAAAATTAATTTAATGCTTTTTAATAAATTAATTACGTATTTATTACAGTTTTAGGAATAATTACACATTTATTGCACAATGTGACGTCCTTTTTGGGCGTCACATGTGACGCTAAGGGGAGATGCCTCATGTAGGCGTCACTTATCGGGTGTTGACACGTGTCATATTTTTTTTAAAAAAAAAATTAATTTAATCATAAAACTTCTGAAGGCCATAATTTTTGACTCAGGTATCTAAATTAGGTAATTCTTTTTTTAGTTCCACATAACTTTTTGAGATCTACGCAATGACATCTCATTTGATATATTTTATTTCTCACAAACATAATTTAAATGTAAATCATATCCTTAGAGATTTAGAATATTTATTTAATTATTTCCTTTATTAATACAGTTTTTTCAAATTGATTTTTGAGTTTAAACCACAAATCAAATCTTTATTTTGTTTTTCTTATTAATAATAATTGTTAGTTTTAATTTAAATCACAAACCAAGTTTTTTTTGTAATAAAAATAAAAAAATTTATTTTTTTAATTTAAATCACACATTAAATTTTGATTCATTTTTTATATTAAATCATAAACTTAATGTAGAATTCAGAGGCTTTAGAGTTTAAAAATGTGACACATGCCAACACCTGACACGTCACCAATCACGTCTAAATTAGGTTTCAATCAAGATGCAATCATTGGTTAAGCACTTGTAATGCTTCATTGTGTTATGGAAAATAACTGATGTGCCTCTGGCAGGTGTGATTTTTCTGTGATAAAATTGACAAGAATTGAGTCATAAGAGAGCAAATTAAATACATATTGGCTAATTATATTGATTCTTTGAATGTCAATAATATTCACCTTTTAATTGTATTTTTACAGGAAAATTATAGCACACTATGAGTTCCAAGCATGACGCGGGTTGCAGCGAGCACATCAAAGTGGCGCTAGGTAGCAACAAAGTGGCGCTCCTCAGCGCAACAAGACAGAACCTTGGCGCAACCTGGCGCCCACTAATGAACAAAGTGGCGCTGATCAGCGCAATATCACAGAAGTTTGGCGCAAGCTAGCGCCCATTTACGAAAGAAAGCGGCGCTTCTCAGCGCAATAAGACAGAAGGTTGGCGCAAGGCAGCGCCAATTTACAAAGGAAATGGCGCAAGCTAGCACCGTAAGTCAGAACACTGGCGCTAGCTAGCGCCTAAAAATAAATGAAGTTGGCGCTAGTTAGCGCCAATGAATAGTACAAGTGGCGCTAACTAGCGCCATATATATTGAAAAAGTGGCGCAAGGCAGCGCCAATTTGGAGTGGCGCAAACGTGCGCCAATTCGGTGCCAACCGGCGCCGGTTTGCGGGACGGATCTCCGTGTTTTCTGAGGGGCACTTTTGGAAAGGAAATAAAACATTATAAAAGCACCTCTTATGCAACTAGGTCAGCAGACATACACAGACTTGGCAGATCTGAAAAAAGGAAAAAACACAGAGACAGGATTCAAGGACAGATCTGGAGATTGGAGGAGAAGAGCACTGGAGTTGTTCTTCGTTCTTCATCTACATCTAGTATTTCTTTATCTTTTGTTTTAATTTTATGTTGAATTTTAGATCAGCGATCATGATGTTGATCGGCTAGATCATTTTTATTGTAGTCAGGGTCACGATCCATATGTGAACCCCTTGACATGAAGGATTGATTTGTGATTTTTAATTTATATAATTATCTTTATCTTTACTCTGTGCGAATTTTATATTCCCTTTATTAGAATTGATCAATCTGATAGTTGGGGATATTCTGAGGATCAAAATCCTAGATAGGAATATTGGGGTTTTGATCTCGAAAGGGGGTAAGATAACAATCTGTATGCGTGCTAGGAATAGACGTGTATACGATTGCAGATGCTTAAATTATCACGCCCATTACTTGATCCCATGAGAAACATTGCAAGGAATTGGGGTTTCTCATGGAATTAAAGGGTTAACCCTGCAAGGAATTGAGGGTTAACTATTAAATCTTTTAGATGATAATTTATCTGAGTGATTATATAAATGATTTTTATAAATCAATCCGGAGTAAAAAGCGGGGATCATTTGGTGAATGAACCCTGGCTACAATACTTTTCTCATATTTTTCTAAAAATCCATTTTCAATTGTATTGTTTTCTTTTTCAATTCAAAAACACAAAAACAAGTCTTTATTTTTAATTTCACCCAATTTGACAAAATTTGTCACACAAAAACCCCATTTGAAAACTTCCATTCTTTAAGAAAATTTTTACTTGATATTAGATCTAATCCCTGTGGAGACGAACTGTAATTATCACTTTATTACTTGTGCGATCGGTATACTTGCCGGAGAGCATCAAGTTTTTGGCGCCGTTGCCGGGGATTGGCGTTTCTGATATCATATAATCTTGATCTTTAAGATTGGATTTGTGAATATTTGTGAATATTTTCTTCAATTATTTGTTTAATTTTTTTTTATTTTGAACAGTGCTACTAATCTCTTTTCTGAAGTTGTATGCGAGGTACTCTTCCAGAATTTCCACTTAATTTGGAGATCACTAGAGCAGAAAAGAGGAACAGAAAACTTGCTCGGAAAAAGCTTGCATTTAACGAGTTCGGAATTCTGTTCGAAGAAGCAAAAACAATGGCTGGGAACAATAATGAAATGGACAATCCACTCATGGATACAATCCTCACACCAGCATTCAACAGACCTAATTCAAGCATTATTCATCCAGAAACGGGCAACAATTGGGAGCTCAAATCTGCCAATATTCAATTGGTAGAGCGAGCTCAGTTTGGCGGAGAGGCAGATGAGGACCCTCACAGGTTCATTGACAGATTTCTGATGATCTGTGACTCAACCAAGCACCCCCAGGTGTCCAATGATGCAGTCAGGCTGAGACTGTTTCCCTTTGCTCTTAAAGGGAAGGCTTTGAATTGGTTGGAAAGGCAACCAGCAAGAAGTATTCCATCATGGGAGATTCTTTCAAATAAATTCTTTGCTGAGTTCTTTTCCATGGAGAGGTTTAACCAGATGGTGAATGATATCACCAATTTCACTCAGGCTGAGGGTGAAACTATATGTGCAGCATGGAACCGCTTCAAGGATCTGATGAGGAGATGTCCTCATTACCCCATGACTAATGGTGATCAAGTCAGAATTTTTTTCAATGGGTGTAAACCTGAAGTGCGGATGGTATTGAATGGTGCAGCAGGTGGCAGCATCAAATCCTTGAGAGCAAATGAGACTCTTGAGTTAATTGAAAGAATGGCTGCCAACGAAAATGAAGGTTTGACAGCCAAGCCTAAGAAGGGAATTTTGCACCTAGATAATAATGATGCAGTCCTGGCTGAGAATAAATTGCTATCACAACAATTAGCAAATCTAACCTCAAGGGTAGATAAGATGCAGTTTTCTAATGTACAAGCTCAAGCTGCTGCAGTTGTTTGTGAATATTGCAAGGATGATCATGAGTCTAATGAATGTCCAACATTATTATCTGATGATCCTCCTCAACAGGTGCACGTAAATGGTGTGTGGTATGACCAGCGACCCCAACCACATAATATTTCAAGAAATCAGAATTTTCATCCAGGAAACAATAATTTCCAGCGGAAGGTGCAAGGTACTGGTCTTGATTTCAAATCAAATAATTATTTGCAACCACCACCAGTTCAACCAAAGGAACCTTCTGATTTAGAAAAGCTAGTGGGACAAATGGCCCAACATTCAAATGCTTTTATGGAGGAGACTCGAGCAAACACTAGGAATACACAAGCTTCTATCAAAAATTTGGAGAACCAAATTGGCCAGATAGCGAAGCAGGTGGCTGAAAGAACTCCAGGTACATTTCCTAGTAATACAGTCACCAATCCGAAGGATGATTGTTTGGCAATAACTACTAGAAGTGGTAAGGTGTTGACTCCTCCAACAAAGCCTAAGGAGGTCACTCAACCAAAGGCAATCACAAATGTGGAGGCCGATGAAAATGCCAAAGAGCCAGAAGAAGTGGGTGATTCCTTCTGAAACTGAAGGACATGTTAAAAAAAA